>JWHW01025868.1:37457-53851 GCA_000931545.1 Papilio glaucus
TGTTACCGCCAAGTAAACATCATAAAGTACTGGAAACGTCGGGAACGAAAGTCGTAAATTAAACGCAATAAAATCCGTAAAATTTGTTTTGTTCCAAAATATATTTTTTTTATTTTTAAATTGCGCTTCTTCCATAGTTGTATTTCGACAATGTAAACATATCTTATACTAGTGACCGCCGTGACGACTAGCCGTTTCGAAACCCATAGGGAACATCGCCCAATTTTCTGGTTTTTTGTCTACGTAAACAAAAAACAAAAAAAATTATATGCTATTCCAGACTGCAATCTATCTCTGTGCCAAATTTTATCCAGATCTCTTCAGCCGTTTTGCGTGAAATAATAACAAACGTCCAAAAATCCATACTTACAAACTTTCGCATTTATATTATTAAAAGGATTATTCATATTTTATAACCATCTAACATAAAATTCCATGTATATCTTTGTTTCGTTACAGTTTAGTTTTTACTTTTACCCTTGCTTTGGTGCATGACAAAAAAACATCTAAAATCAACTATGCAATATTGTTCAGTCGCCATTTTTAAATCTTAATATACCTAATAAGTCCATCATAGGCGTCCCCCCTATAGATGTCAATAAATTTTCAATATTTCTTCTAGATATTATCTTGTTTAATTTAATATAATTTATTGAAAAAATCGTCATTCGATTGTATTGTCCGATACTGTATCAGTATCATATTATCATATACATATCTAGATTATGTATTTAAGATAGTTTGATTTAATTGCTCGCCGCGTCATCCATCTTCAAAGGCCGCGCCATCTTGCTTTGATTGGAGAGAAACGTACTTACACATATGCTTCGTTTTTGTTTATTGTATTTTATAGATCTCTTTGTTTATATTATTAAAAGCCTAGCTGGCCTTGGGTGCGATTCCCAGATTAGGTTAAAATATTATTTTTTTATAAATCACAAGTACTTGCCAAGTTTAACATTTGTAGAGCCCACAACAAGAAAATCTGTTGCACAAATGGGCCGACTAATTCGGAGTCCTTATTCCTATCCTTTTATAATAAGGAAAGGATGGGAAGGAGAAGAGGATTTGACAGGGAGTGGATGGATAGAAAAAGGAAATATTATTTTTTCTTTTTATTCCTCCTCTATCTATTAAAGGTTCGGAATGCATCTCCAACTTATTATTGCAGCCTATGGGTAGCGGTTACTTAATATCGAGTAAAACGCAGCCCTGTTGAGAGGTAACCATGATTGATTAATCTAGGTTCATATTTAACTTTATTGCTATAATTCCATAAATAGTTGATAAAAGTATTGGCTTTGGTCAATTTAAGTTTATGAAATAAGATTGCATATTATTTTTAGAAGGTATTTTAAAAATTCGTGCAAACAAAACTATATTTTGGTAAAGAAACAATTAGCAACATTTCAAAGACTTCTCCTCAAGGTAATGTGTTTTTAAAGGGTTTTTTTCTTAAGCTTGAAACGGGAACGCAAACAATACGCGATGGAGACGTGGAGGATGTTTGTTAACAACAGCGCAACGGGAACGTCTAACTCGACTTAGTGGATGCTTGTTTAATGGTTTTTCTTTTTAGGTAGTACCACTATTTTACTACCATTACCTATTCTATACTTTAAACTAGTTTTTGTTACATTATATTTCATTTATTACACATACGTCAGAAAATCAGTTTAGTAGTTTTAGAGTTTATTGCGTTGCCGCGACAGAACTAGAATCTACAAGATTTTAGATCTCCTTTCTCCTTCTCCTTGTCGTATTCCTCATGTTTGAGGGTCTCGATGACTTTCATCCTTATGATACGCCATCTTGTTCTGTCCGCAGCCAGATCACTTTACATCAGGCAAGCCATTTGCTTTAAAAAAAAACATATTTGCTTGATAGAAAAAATAATTCTATCAAATGTATTTCTTCTTAGAGTTCAGCTATACATACATAGCTGTTATCCAACAGTGACAGTATTACAAATAAATAGGAAGACATTGCTGTCGGTGTCCTTGAACCTCCCATAGCGTAGTCCAATGAAAGTTGCAAACGGTGGTAAATACTAGTGTTCCAATACAATATGGAACATAAAAAAACATTAAATTATAATGCAAATGTTTATTAAATTTATTGTTTAATAAATATAATTTAATAACGAATTATTTTAAAAGTAATTGATCTTATTAAAATGGCTTCTACGTGTATTAGATAATTATGTAACGTACATAGTTCTTTGTTGTTGTGTTTTGTAGCCATTTGTGGTTCTTAAAACCAGTAAATTGATAAATTAAATTTGTTAATATTTTGACATGAAAATACGTCTGCCAGAAACGTCTTTGTTGAAGGACTGGGCACAACACGCGGTCATTGGTAGATCGCATACCTATAAAGAAATAAAATTATGAAAATGGTGATGACGTCAAAAACATTGTTGAGTAACTTAATATAATCGAGCTTACTGACAATAAATTCTGATGCCATATTTGTTCTTATTGATATATAACTACATATGATGTATGTACATATAATATATGTCTGTGGATCATAGGACAGTCAGTCGGGTTTATTGTTTTTTTTTTAATAAATATTAAACAGTAAGCATACCCTGTTAATTGTATAAGAAATTATAATAGCGTACGTGTTATCTATACACAACCGGGACAAAACATTTTGATGTTCAAAAATTACAAACAGTCCTGCTCACCCTTAAAACCTTCTAAGTGAAAATTAAATAGAGTTTACGTATAGTCGCTTTTCCCAAACTTTCGGAATAAATAATATTTTTGATGAGGATTGATGATTTATTATTAAACAGTGGTATTAATGGCTTACCTGAAGTCTTGTGTTAAAGTGCAAAGAACCGAAACATGTCTGTGGGATTTTCGCACCGTTCACACAGTAATAAAATTGGTTGCAATCGTCTTCATGAGGCAAAAGCCAGTGCACGGTGGGATCAATTGGACATCCATTTTCGAGGACTTCCGATTCGGGTAGTTGCTTTCCTGGCAAATCGCAAATATCGCCAGATTCTACATCAGTCTCGTCGTTTTCGTTACCATCGCCTTGCCCGTTATTATCATCATTTCCTCCGTCGTCGTTCTCTCCACTGTTTTGTGTATCATCTGGAATATTTCTATTGCCGCAGTCTACGTTTTGTTTCCAATCGCATATTCCGAGTTCGTGGTTAAAGAAGAGGCCATTGGCACACAACATCTCAACTGGCTGGCCGAAGGTACATTTGTAAAATTTGTTGCAAAACTCGTGTTCCAAAAAAACGTCCCTTTCCCATGTAATTTCTTCATCTTTCGGACATTGGTTAGAACCGTTGACTGCAACTACCGCCGCAGCGAAGATAAGTGCTACAACTAAAATTATAAATTATATTTGTGTTACATGTTTTATTATAAATAAAAAAAAACTTACACAGACCTTTCATCTTTACCCGAATCCTACAGAGTAACAAAAGATGCTATTGAGTGAAGCAAATACGATTTATACCCCGGGTCGTATCATTTTTTATATCAGATTACAAATCAAAACGAAATTGATTAAATCAATAAAATTTGATGATCTTGTGATTAGAGAAAGATACTTTAATATCCGATTATCTTACTTTTAAATTAAATCCAATTATTATTGAGCTATATATTTGTTCTATTTAGCAAAAGATTGCATGATTTAATTCATTAAATAAAAATGATCGGGAGTTGTTCCCGGCTCTGTATATTCAATGATGTAACCACAATGGTAGGACATGTTGATCACATTTGAGATCTAATAAGTGTTTGAGATATAATCAGTGTCAAATCATATTTATTTTCAACCTAATAGGGTTGAAAGAGAGACCTTATTTTTATTACTTTGTGCAAATATTTGTAATTTCCAAGGACAAAATAAACTTATGACATCTTATATAATACAGGATTATATAAAATCGTTTAATGTATAACAATGGATGTGATATGCATACTGCGCAAACAAAGACAGTATGAAGTAAAAATGAAATAGTGATTTCGTATTAAACCGTACTTATAAAATGTAGAAAATTTATTTAATAATTCATCCTAATTATTACAATACACAATTTAAATTTGATAATAACAAATATAAACATCAAAAGAAAATTAGACATTTTTCACTGTGAAAATCTAAGTTGGCTGTACAGACGATGTAGGTCGAAGAATAAGGTATATTTTGGCACAGACTTCCGTAGCGCGGCGCCCGCCTGTCCGGCGCCTTTACCCATGGAGCTCGGAAACTGTTCCCAGTTGACTTGCAGACGCTCTACGATCGCCCGTATCTACTACACTTTTAACAAAATACCCGAAAATATGTAAAAGTGTCGCGTACTAAAACCAACAAGGAAAATGCGTTTACGAACTTTCATAATATTTTTAGTCGTTTTTCATCAATTAGAGTTCAAGTGTGATGCATCAAGCAAAGCTGAAAACTTCGATAACATAAAAAAAAGTCTCGAAGAACACCAAAAACAGTTAACCGCAGCTAAAAATAAAACCAAAATTCCAACAAAAGAAATAACAAATGTTGTGAAGGTTCCTTTGAAATCGACGGTGCCCGTGGATAATGCTAGTAAAAAGCCTAAAATGATATCAGTGAAACAGTATGTATAATTAAGTCAATTATATACCTACTAGCCTTACTATTTTCGCTTTGATTATATTATATAAGAAATGCATAAAGTGCTAAATAAAAATATATTTATGTAACTTAAAGCACACACATACACACACTAAATGCACATTTTTATTTATATTTACTCAACTAGCGACACTCCCAGGCTTCGCACGGGTGGTTTCACCATACAAACTTTCATCCCTCTACTTTAGGCCTCAAGGGAATGAATTACGTCTAAATCAGTGTGCTAAATTTCAATTTATGTACTTGTGTGGTGTTTATGGCTGTCGGTTAGAAAACTTAAAAATAGACTAAATTTTCTCACTTAGTTACAAATGTTTTAAACTATTTTATGAACAATCATACAAAACAATTATTTTAAAATGTTAGGCTACAAATGTTTTTATTAAAATATATTTTTAATGTTCATTTCATAACTCACTACCTTATTAAAAGCAAAGTTGACCCTTAAGACTAAAATAGACATAATTCTTTTCAGGCTACAAGAATGGGCGAAAGAGATATCAGACAAACTGTTGGACCACGAAAGTCTAATAGTGAGACGGGAGCTACTGTTGAAAGGGTTTAATAATCTGAAAAGTGTCCATCGAAACGGATCTGAGATCGTGGAACAAGCCGCTGCGGCGTTAGGTGATCTCCTTGCGAGGAGGGCCAAAGCTGCAGAAGCAATTATGCGGAAGGCAGAAGAACTGTCTAAGAAGAAGATTCCCCCACCACCTAATTACACATTTATGCAAAGTACTGTAAGTCTTTAAATTACTTACCAAGAACAATTTGTACAGAGTTGGTTGCCAAAACTCACAAGTTCTTAATGCTTATAGTGTTACAATCTATATAAGGATAAGATCTCTGGTAGAGCCAATTCTCAAGCTGTGTTGCGGTTTATGCTCTACACGCCCAATGGGCATGTCTTAAGACCTAAATAAGTACAAGACTGACCCACATTTATAAAGTTAAATAACTACATGAAAACAACCACTAACTCTATGAACTCTACTACTATGTTAATAAAAAAATAATTAACCGTTTTGTGATTGTAACATAAGCTTTTCCTTATGGACTTAATTGTTATGTTACGTGATAATTTTACGAACATAAAACAGATATGTATACTTGTAATATAACATTAATATATTTGTGACAAAATACAAGTATGATAAGTAACCAATGTAAAACTTAAAAATATTTTTACTTTAATTTGGCAGAATCTGGATAAATACAAAAAGGAGGATACAGAGTGGAAGGAAGATCGTCGCAATTTCACATTTCCCTTAAGCTGTAGGAACTTAAATAAAGTGCAATTGTATAAAAGCAAACATTTCGACGCCAACGTCTCTCTGGACACGAGCAGCGTACATGTGGCCGTCGAAGTTTTTGATTGCGGTAAACTGATACTCCTTCTTTCTAACAGAAAGGCTGGCAATGAACCAGCAACTTTCAGATTGCGGTGGCTAGCGAATAACAATTAAAAAGGCTCAGTTTTCCCTTCTACTATAAAATAATCTTGCCATATTAATTACTTCTAAGCCTTTCTATTAAGTGTGGTTGAAAAAAGTTGTCCTCGACCGCAAGATTTTGTGACGATGTGATCGAAAGATGGTACGCATAATGTTTCACATTAGCCTTAAAGGTACCCGGGTTTTAATCGGACGAAAAAGCTGGCGACTAGTCCCAATCCTTTAAAAATAAAAGTAAATATGCACTCACGCCTATAACCCAGAGGGGCAGTTCCATCGCATCTATTATGCGGCAATTAGCCGTTATTCTAAGCGCCTGTAGGTTGAAAAGATATGGGAGAATCAATTAATTTATTGATTAAATTGGTATTCAAACGATGGAATAACCTGTTTGTAATAGTAAGCTTGAAAAAATAGGCTTTATTCTAGTTGAAAAAAAAAGATCCCTGTTTCAGATCCTAAAAATCTTGAACATCTGCATTGGTCGGAAGGTCTCATATCCACATTCAAAGAAAACTATGCCCGTGATGCTACACTGGATTTTCAATACATGTGCAACGCTAAAGGATTTTTGAGACATTATCCAGGTATTTTTTTATTCATTCATCATTATGTTTTATTAGCAGATTTGAGAGAAATATTAAGGGAAAGGTCCTGCGGCTTTTCACTCATCAGTGGAAATACAGAAGCAAAAATATCTCTTCTTCTCGACTTTCTTCTGTGATTTATGCCGTCTTTATTCTGTGGCTTATGACGTCGAAAAATTTAATAAACATCCTTACCCAGGATCATACGCGAAGTTATTGAAATTAAAAAAATATCTTAATTTCAATAGGGAAGATGGCTGGGCTAGTACCCCAAGCCGGTGGTAGTCCACCGGCTTGGGNNNGTGACCACAAGCGCTGTAAAATACTCGAAACGTCGGGAACCAAAAAACGTGAAATAAACGCGATAAAATCCGAAGGGTTAGTTTTATTCCAATGTGTATTATTCGCGTAAATATAAGAAATCATTAGTATAGGTTATTGGCGGTTTGATTTATAATTGTTTTAGTTATTGTTTCTTGTTTTAGCCGCATTATGGGATACCATGTACAAACTGAAATTAGAGGTGGAAGACATATACGACTGTCGTCTGCGGCCCTGGTACGTCAGTGCAAGCGGTGCGCCGCGAGACATTCTCATTCTACTGGATGCGTCAGGCTCCATGAAAAACTCATCGAATCTGGTTAGTAAGATGTCGACGATGGCTAAACACATAAAGATTGTGGGTACATAAACTTTTATAGACACTTGCATTTGTATGACTAACACTTGATGAGTTCGTGTCACCAATGTGATATGATGTGATGTCAATAGGTTATGTATATTGCAAAATTCTAGTAATTTACCAACGATATCCATTAATATCCAAAATAATGGGTTACATATTACTTTGCCAGACTTTTTAAAGAAGAGGAGAGTGATTTAAAGTTATATTTCCTGTATTTAAAGTCATTTCATTAGTTGTGGGATAATAGTCTAACTAATCTTAAGATTTCAGTTGTAAACATAAAGGAACGTGTTTCATTAAATTAATTCGATAATCTTGAGTACAAACGCAAAGTGGCTATTGTCTTAATGTGTTACAGGATACTGGATTGTTTGCGCAACTTTATTCCCACATCTCCATCCTATCATAACACGTTTAGGCATACCTACGGCTAGTCTTCATTCTTTTATTAATAATATATTTTGTTTTCGAAAAAAGCGATTAAAAGTTTATTATGCGTAGAGCAATGGATTGGAACTAGGTGCCAGCATCATTTTTTCTATACGAATATGATTATCTTCAAGAGAAGAGTTGATAGACTTATGTAAAACTAGTACCCACCATTCTTTACTTGCATTATTAAACATCAGGTGGGATTATGGTAAACAATAGTTTTTTTATTATAAAAATAGTACAACGTCCTTCCTTTGCTGAACCTTGTAAATTGCCCTTTGTCGAATTAAATTCCCAGTAGACGCAATTATTTGTATCCCTACTTTTAAAAAATCACAACTGTTTGTTTGTTTCTTTGTGTACAGCGGTGGATTTAACCCGTGTCAGATTTGGCATTTAAACGAGTACGATGATCAATCTATCTTTGTTACTGTGTACAGCTTGTCGCTGAACAATTGACACTGGCACTGCTCAGCGCACTGACTGACGATGATCAGGTGAATGTCCTGCGGTTCAACGTCACCGTGCGCTCGCCCATCACTTGCTTCAACGACAAACTCGTGTCGGTAAGATTGACAACTTTTTGGTCACGAGCGATCACTTGATATCGGATGAACCCATTGCTCGGTTGCCCTCTTATACTAATAAAAACTATGTACCAAAGCGATGGGCATACATTACGGATTCTGTTTAACACGGTCCTGGCACACCTATCTCAATTCTTCTACATCGATATATCGGTTACGAATATCGTCTTTTTAGTATTTCACAATGTCTTAAATCTATTCAGAGTGCTAGAGTGTTATGTAACTCTCTAGCACAAGTGGCTGTTTCATATTAAACTATAGCATAAGTACATTTGAATATCAATTCTACAGGCAAATCACGTCAATTCGGCAGCTATAATGGCAGCTTTAGCTCACATCAAAATGTGGAACGAGACCTGGATGGGGGACGTTCTGGAATATTCGGTGCGTCTGCTGCAGAAGCAACGGGGGACGATGGACAGGCCGCCCTCCTGTCAGCAAGCTATTGTACTGCTCACTGACAGCCTCTATGACAACTACACTCAGCTACTCAATCATCTAGATCCTGAAGGTCGTATAAGGTAATACAGAAAATACTTTTTTAGCCATGAGAATTTAGGTATATTGTGTAAAACTGCATTATCTATGGGGCGCATTTAGATAGCCTTTTAGATTTTAACCTATTCGATATCTATACTTATCTTATCGTCCTAAATCGCAGCTGTGGAGTAAATCGCATCCACAGTGCGCCGCTATTTTGCTTTTTTGGACTGGGAGTTTTTCTTGGTTTATGTGGTAATGTGGCTTACATCTTTAGATTGTGGTCAATCCATTAGCAGCGCGTTATATATAGACCAATCGGCGATACTCAACAGCATTCCAGGAGCATTTCTCTTCCCGGACCCATCCTATCCTTATTAGGAAAGGATGGGAAAGGAAAGAGAATTGAAATAAGGTCTACGCCACTTCACTCATCAGACGAATGCAGAAGTATAAAATACACCTACTTTAAACATGTGTTATTTCACCAGTCAAGCCGGCCCATTCGTACAACAGATGTTGTTGCCGGCTTTATCACAGTTTGCATGAATAGGCCTGGAACTCGACCTGGGATGTACAACAGGTTTACAAAACACGTGAACTAGAGGTGCTTACATACTTCTGCATTTCACTGAGGACTGAGGACCCGCAGACCTCCTTCTTTTTCCACCCATCCCTTAACAACGCTTCTACTCTACGTAAATGATGGAAATGCATACATGACTTCTGTGATTGTTGCGGATCTTGTTGTTTATCGGTACATCAAATGACCCTCTTGTTCGTATGCCACCTTCTGCTAAAAAAATAATCATCACAGATTATTCGTGATGTGGCTGCACGATCCTCACGGGTTGCGTGACGACACACGGAGCTACGGCGAGACGCTGACCTGCGCGCGCGACGGCTACTACGCCGAGCTGAACACGGCCGCTGACGTCACCGAGCAGGTGATGAGAATCCTGCGCGTGCTGGAGCGGCCGCTGGTCGGCCAGCGCGAGCACCGGCTCACCGTCTACAGTGATTTGTACGCTAACATAGAGGTTAGCACCAAATACCTATATCCTATACCCTACTAATATCTACACCATCTTCATGGTTGGCATCGCCAGCGACATTTCCAAACCAATACGACTTTGGCTCCTTCAAGCAAGCGTATTCCTTACTGCTGGCTCGCAACGCGTCTGCACTTATTCTGGTGTTGCGGTTGTTCATGGGCGTCGGGGATCACTTATATATTAGATGACCCTCTACTTGTCTGCTATAAAAAATATTTTACTGTTACAAAGTTATTTGATCTCTATTAGAACCAAACTCCCAGCTGAGCTCCGATTCGTGCTTCGCATTATAGCCCACGACGCCTGTCCCTAGTCTAAACTTGTATGTATAACTCTAAAAGCTCTTGACCTTACCACATTTATAATAACAAATAACTTTACCTGTAAATACTGGCTACAAGCTCTACATCTTATTAAAATTTGGCTTGGCGCTTTCGTGATTGTCGCACAAACTTAGATGCTTAATGTTATTTAATGTTGTATGAACATGAATGGGTCAAGCCACTTTTTACTTATCGTGGCAGTAATAATTTTAGGTATAAATAATATAATAACACGGTGAAAAAACATAAAATAATACAAACTTTCTTTTTTCTAAAGTTTGAGTTCACGTTTGGTATTTAAATATTATTAGTATATAAATTAAGTCCGCCTTTACTCAAACTGATACTTGTCCACTGCTAGTCAAAGGCCTCCCAGTGGGTCGCATAAACATCCCCCTTATCCAGTAGACTCCCGCAACTCTTACCTGACTCTACTCTGACCATCTTGTCGGCGGCATACCTCCGCTGTGTCGACCTGTACGCGGCCGCCATTCTAGGACCTTTTGTACATTGAGAATTGCAAAAAGCATTATAATAAATATTACTTGATCAAATTGAAATTTATGTTTTATTACAGGACCCTAGAAGAGGAGAATATTATTGGAAACAGAAGGAAAATGCCGAACAGGTTTACAGATACAAACAACTGCGTAAGAATAAAGCGCAGTTGCTTAATCAATCTCAGTTGTACAAAGACTACAGACGGCAGTTGAGTCTGGTATGTGTTGACAACGTTCTTACGACTAGTAATTATTAGTAACTGCTTCTCTATTATTACTTCACGGAAAACAAAAAAAGAGAGAGGCGTTTTACGGACACCTGGATGGAACGGAGGTCCTTTCGCTATATCTTTGTTGTGTTTGTATTAAGTAATGATAAAATAAAAGGTATTAAACGTTTACTAAAATTATAAATATTTACAAAATTAAGTAGTAAAAAACCAAATCAACAATTGCGGAATCATACCAAATACCATTGTAACACGGTTGTATTAGTAGAATTGGAAGGAGGTTTCGAAATTGCCATAATTACAGGACTTATCAATTATTATATCTTTATTTACATTTTTTTTGTCTTTGGTGGGCGTAGTAACAGAGGACAAAAACTTTGATTAATATGAAAAAACTAACATGAGTAAGAAAAATATAATATTTTTTTTTATTTTATTTGTAATTTAGTTTTAAAAATTAATTCGGATTTTGTAATTGATTATTCAGTGACAAACTTTAGTTTATAAAATACTATAGAACTAATACTATAGTACATATAGTTTACTAGTCACTTTGGTTTTTAAAAACTGACTAAATCAACATTAAAATGGTATTCAAACAATTTATTACCAATACCTCATCAACTACTACTACTTGTCTAAATTGAGTTATAGAATTCTACCTACATAAATATTTATTTGATATCTACATATATAAAATAATTTTAGAAGTAGCCCTGGTATATAATGGCAACATAACGAAAGAAAAAAACTATCGTGATATACTTTTAGGAAGGTAAACTTGCTGTAATTTCAGGATGAATACGGTTATTATTACGAAGGCGAAGACTTAAACTATCGCCTGCTAATCACTGTCTCCGTGCCTATATTCGACCACACTACACTAGAAGTAAGTACCTGTCGGATCAGTCAGTCAAATAAACTAGTCAAATGAAACAAATTCCCCTCCCTCTTTATTTCCGTTTACATAGAGGAGGAGGAGAATTTCTGTAATTCAAAAAGAAACACTTATATTGTTCTGGGGGGACGATAGTGCGCCAAAGTAGATCAAAACGAACGGCGTTACCTCTTTTTTATCGAAACGTTCTGTCATACTTTCGAACTGTCATAGCTCCGATCTGGATGATGATCAAAAACTGTAATCTTTCGATATGATGTCCGTGGCACTTACCAAACGTACCAAGTATCAGTTATCTAACTTACACGGTTTTACATTTATTGACATCTTTTACTACACTAGTGCGTACTATCTTTTGACCGCATCGCCAATTAACATCAGGTGGGATCTTCGTCAAGCGCCGATTTATTCGACATAAGAAAGAGCTAATTAAAACTTGAAATAATAATAATTTAAGTAACGAGATATTTTTCAAACTATCAATTAGTCACATTGTAATTTGACAGGATTTGGTACTACTGTAGATTACGAAAATTGACAGGCAATACTGTCAATTTATGAAAAAACACAAAATGATTAAGTTGTTAAGTAAAGCCCCTCACTAATCTGATCCCTAAGTTTGGTATTTTATCGCATTATAAGATTATAGCGAGGGATTAAAGCTGTAATCAGAACAATTATATCTCAAAGAAAATGTTAATACTACGAGGAAATATAAATGTTTCATAGAAATGGCATTATCAATGTATAGATAATGTCATGTGTTCATTCTTCGTACAAATGTCTTTCTGAAAATAAAGAATTTGTAAAGAATATACTGTTACGATACGATATCAAACATTTTTGGGTAAAAGTTTAGAATTTCGGATCAGGTTTTGAGGTGGACTATGAGGGTGAGGGGGAAGGGGGCAGTCCTGCTTTTCCCGAAATTTAAAAATCTCAAGAAAGATATCTCAAGTTTTTAGCCTGGGCTGAAAAATATGAAAACAATTATAATTTTTTTAATAAACAGAACTGCAAAAGTAATTGTTACTGTATTATTTTTATTTCAGAACATCACAATCAAATTGGACGAGGTGGGTGTAATTTGTTTTATCAAGTGTATTCATTGAATTATCTATTAAAAAAAAATTATTCAAAACATTCTTTTTCAGGAGAAACAAAGGAACTCTACAAGGACGGTAAGAACACCCGTATAGTTTATTATAATGTACTTAAAACTAATCTATACATATTATAATACAAAGCCCTATCATCGCATCTGTCAGTTCGTCTGAACGCGATAAACTCAAAAACTATTGAAGTTGAAGCGCTATGTACCCGTGTAGAGCCGGACCGGGTCGGTAGTGAGTACGTAATCAAGTGAGATACTAGTTTCATGAACAATTTATGCTAGGGTTTATATAGAACAGTTACTTATATTTCTTTAAAAGACAAATTCAACTAATAAATATATTTATTTCAGTACCCTGTGAACAGACTGCTCGGCGTGGCCGGCGTTGATATACCTATTGATCATTTAAAACTGTACATACCTTACTATCGGGTAAGTGTCACCTTGGAATAACTTATCTTTAACACGTTGCATTTAGAATTTCATATGAAAGACCTAATAATTTCTTATATTAACGGACAACTGAAATTAAACTTATTTTAGGGATTGTACCGAGCTTATTTTTAACTCCTTTCTACGCAGAATGAGCTCACAGTATCTTGAGGTCTTGCACCTGCCGTCCACGGCACGATGGACGGTATTTTGAAAGCAATTATGACATCGGGACGTCAGACTCTTCAGCCCTCGACCTAGAGTGCCTTAAAGTCCTCACAACGTTCCTCAGTAAAAAATAGACCTACCTACCTAATAGTTTAAATATAATCTTGTATCTATATTTTGTTTCATGATGATTAAGAATCATAGCGCATTTACATCAAGTGATTATTGATGATTTTAATTACACTGAATCAATTTACTAAGAATTACACACAATAAAGAGACGGGTTCGCTAAACCCAGTCGATTTATCAAAAGAGAACCCGGCACAAAAGCTTCGACCTTCATACATATCGCGATAACCGGAAGCAATGTTTTATTTTTCTAGTTATCATTCATTGCCTGATATCAGTTGGAGTGGTTTGATTACAAACTGAAGGACATATGTGATTAATATTAGTATTTTATTGTAGGAATTCATTTTAACTAAACGTCATATTCCAATATTTTCCCTGCCCTTTTCCCACTTTGGGGTTCGGTAAAGCACGACCGTACTGCTTACTGTAATGGGTGTGAGCTTCAGTTTTTTACGACCGACCTCCTGACTGTTTCCAACCCTTATTTCTAACTGTTTCAAATAAGCTTAAACTTGTGCTAAGACATGCCTCACAACAAAAGTCGATTCTGGCGAATGGCTGTCGAATGGCGGATTCGAACCAACGACCATGTTGTGCTTATTTTGCAGTCCGTACCCTTAACCATTAGGTTATTGGCGCACATTTTACAAAATCAAAAGGCGTGTAATTATTTGAATAGGCCAGGGAAGCACCACGACTTCAGATAATTACAAGCGTTTTGCTTTGTAGCGGGTAACTGTAACATAAATCTTAATATTATACAAAATAAAGTTTTCCCTGCAAAAGGATTTTAATGTTTAAATTCTAATCTTTGGCCTTCAGGCTAATCATAATATAAAAAATTCACCCAAGCGACATCAATCACGAGCGGGTGAAATTACATGTGTCACTATAAGAAAATAAATGTTAGTTAACTATTTAATAGTTTATTATTAATTAAATTTTGTTGTAGCTTGGACCTGGAGGATCGTTTATTCTTCTAGACCACAGAGGCAGCATTGTATTACACGACAATACAAAGCCAGTGGTAAGTAATTGCTGCCAAAAAAATTACACCATTTTGCCTAAGTGGTAATTCAATTCAGCTTCCGTCGCGTAACTATGCGCGAATAATAGAGTAACCCGTTGTCCTAGGGGACCGTTCCGTAAGTCACCTAGGGCAATGGGTTAGTGATCTGGAAGGCGCTAGACATTGAGATCTATTTAAAAGACGAAAGATGCCTCCTGAATGAATTTATTTTAATAGCAATCGAAGAATTGCATTTGAAGAAAAGCTTACTACACCAATAGCAAGTATTATAAGCTTTAAAAGATGTTTTGATTAACGTCGTCATGTTGTTGCGGGCACAAAAAACAAGCGTGAAGTGGAAGTACTCTACGTTTCGTCTGATGAGTGAGCTGCCGGAGGCTCTTTTCAGTCCTCTTCCCCTTCCCACCCTTTCTTCATAAGGATAGGATGAGAACGGGAAGAGGATCGGACGGGGAGGGTGTTAACGGAGAAAAGGAAATATCCTTTCTCCTGTCTATGCCCTCATCTGTCCATTAAAGGTAGGCAACGCATCTGGAACATATTTGCTTGTTGCGGACAAGTTACGGATATCTATTGGTAGCGCTCTATTATCATCAGGTGATTCGCATGTTCGTTCGGCACCTTCTTCCATTAAAAAAATGTTTAAATCATTTAAATGTCAATTCGACGAAGAAATTAAGTGACGATTAATTATTAATGTAGGTCATTCATTAACAGTTTGACGGTGATATACTAAAACCTGGATACCGCACCGTCGACTTCTTGGACCTGGAGCAGTCTGCAGCTGATCATTTACCGCGGGAATATCCTAAAGAGTGGCTCGAGGTAAGGAAACATTTGTTGTTCTGAATCAAAATTGATTCATAAGCATGGACATTTAAATTTATAGCGACTTTAACGAAACACCATAAATTTCATATATTATATAATGTCACAATGTAAACGAATCATAAACAATTTGACGTGTAATTTCTCGATTGTTTATAAAGCATCGAAGTCAAATTGTAAACTGATATTTTGCTTGTGTTATAATGTTAAAGTTTAAGTTGTAAGTAAGAATGAAAGATTAAAATTATAGGTTAGGTTTGTTAGGTTGGACATGACAATTATATGTATATAAATGTAATATCTTAAAAATATACATTTATCAAAGATATATAATAGAGATAACTATAAGTATAATTATTGGGAACTATAAATCAGTGCAAATATTTTTTTATCTGTAATTAGTATTGGTACTAATATATCTATTCATCGCAAACTATTGAAAATGTAATTTTTAAGCAAATTCAAGAGTAGCTAACAAAATTTTCTTTACTTTACATAACTACGTGAGCTCCCATTCAGTTTTGGATAAATTATTTGATAGTCACTTGTTAATACAAAACAGAAATGAAGGCAAAATGCAACAACCACAGAAGATATACAGAACAATAGAGGGGAGCACACAATGTTAAATCGAGAAACAAAACAGATTATAACCGCTAAAATGGCACGCGAATACAGAGCATCGGCACTGAAATTATCACTGAAAAATGCTGCGCGCAACCGCCGGTGTTCCTATCACCCGTGTGTTAGATTTGCAAATTGACCAATTAACGATCAATCGGCGAGCATTGACGTTATTTTTAATGTAGTG
>JWHW01025868.1:75910-91961 GCA_000931545.1 Papilio glaucus
TAATCAAATAATCTCCCAGCAAGTGTTGACAATGTAAAACTATAGTCCTACTGTATTTTATGAAGAAAATTAAGAAGTAACTGTTGACAAATAATTACTTCTTGCCTTGAAATGGAAAGTGACAGTGGCAGATCTCCATGGCTGTGACATCCATTGTATAAATAGGCTGTCTTGACCAGTTGAAGTACCACAACTTCACAACATAGACATGAAGTTTCTGCATTTTGTCTGGTTACCAATGAGACAGGAACCGTAATTCCATCTCCTCTCCACTTCCTTACCTAACACTTCCAGATAAAGGCATGCAACACATCTGTTACTCCTTTGGATTATTGAGAAGAAGTCACCTTTTCCCATAAAATAATAAACACCAAAGTCCTACACCTAAAAGGATTTTGTAGAGATTACAGAATTCCAAAACCCCAATTTACTACCTAACACTTCCTATAATGAGGCAGGCAATGCATTTGTGTCTCTTTGAAATTGGTGTATGTGGTTTTCGGTTAGAGGTGGTCAAGTAATAACAGTTTAAATGACTCCCTTTAGTATGTCACTAATAATAATAATGTAATAATACCCTCTGTAAAATCACATACATAAAACTATCAAATGTTACATACTAAGTACAAAATCCAGACAATCTTTATATTATACTAATAGAATTTTCTTTATAATAATTTAGCTCATATACTGATTCTGTGGAGCAGTGATGGTGCAGTGGTATAGGCCAAAATTAATGTACTGTTGTAGGTCACAGGTTTGAACCCAGGCAGGGTTCAAACCTGTGACCTACACAACCGCTTCACTTTGTGTAATTTATTTCATAACCACTGCACAGAGGAGGCCTGTGTCCCTGCAGTGGGGAAACATACTAAAAAAGGCTAATTATTATTATTTATATATTACTGATTCTAAGGTGAGGTAGGTACTAATAATATTTATAGTCTTCTATGGAATACATGAAATAATTTTCAAAAAAATGAGATATTTTATGAAGAGATAGATAATGGTTATTAATACACCTACCCGAAGATTGTTCCTATTTGTAATTGTTACAAAAATTAATGGTTATATTATTTCCTCTTTTTCACTCCTTTCAAACAACATTTCATTTAAAATGAAATGGTGAGTAGAGACTTGTTCTCTACATTAATGTTCATAAATAAATGAATTTACGTGTTGATTTACTGAGATTAAAATTTCAAGAGAACAGCAATGGGAATTTTGCATGAATAATTTGTAATTTTTTTACAATTTTAATATACTATGTAAATAAATTTTTCAAGAGTCCACTAGATCGCCTCAAAGAACGAATCTTATCCGGGCGGTCCAATAATATCAGATTTTGCTGATGATAGAAAAAACTTCAAATACAATGTAACTAACCTGGGGGGGTGAACATAGCACTGCTTTGCATACTTTAGGCAGGCCGTTATGGCAAACACAAAGAGTGCAGGTATCCGGTCCAGGCACATAGTGTAAGCCATGAGATATATGCCTCCCGAGTACATCTGTGCAATCACCTTGAGCTGCAATACCTAGAATAAAGCAGCCCCATGTACGTATAAAACACGACTTCACAAAAATGCCAAGGTTCACGGTTTATTTTAATTACTCACTGTAAAAATGCACAGTCGTTAAACACAAAACCACTTTTTCCAACATTTTATACAAATAGGTACTCAATTAGTTTCATTAAATCCCATTTTTAATGCCTATCGTCCTAACTTTTGTCCTATTTATTTCAAATCGATTTTTCGTTCCCTTACTGTGTGGAATCTTTGCTAAAGATAGGGACAGACATAAAACTGATCATGCGTCTTGAGTTTTTACTCTCGTCTCGTCTCTGTTTTCGAGTTTGCGCCTGCTGATGCCTGTCAAAGGTATAGCAGTTTTGACATACGATTAGTTGCGTTTAGTAATGTAGTCTATATGTTTAGAACATTAGCGATTATTCACTACGTTTTTCTTACTACAATACTAATACTGTAGCAAGATGGATATATAAATATATATAATATACATAAATATGCTGTAGCAAAGTGCATAAATGCAAAGCAAAGCTGATTTCTCTATCGTTTCGTCGTCGTTATAATAAATTATAGATTAGAAGATATTGTGGGAGTGTTGTGCGATGATGACAGGAACATTAACGAACGACCATGTTATGTGGAATACAGGATTTATTCGTTGTAACATACATACTCTTCGTGACTACAATATTAGCTTTTATTAACCTAGAATACACGTATATAAATCTCTGGCTTTTTCTCTATCTGTCAACATAACAGATTCGTGTTGCCGTGGTTATTTTGTAAAGGTGGCTTCACACGAATGTATGTGGTCGCCACAATATGTTATTCTATTGACACATACATTTTATTCTATCCAAAAAGTATTTTTATGGTGATACATCTTCAACAAAATACTTTTTTTGGTTTTGTGAAACGGTTGCTAAACAAGTACAACAAAAGTTGTACATTTTTATAAAAATATGGTCATCAGCGTTGCTTTGCTCAACCATAAAACGAATAGTTGAAAAGTTTTGATGTCAAAGTCACAATGACAAATCAGATCAGACTAGAGGTTAAATAAAGTCAGGCAACTATGAGTATGTAAAATGTAATTGTAAATGTATTATGCTATGTATACGATATCATAGTATTGCAGTATATTGTAATTCATACTTTTCTTTTTATCCAAATTCATTTTTTGTTCTTTAGAAACTAACATCTGATTTTAAAAGCACACTATGTATCAGAGATTAAATTAATATATGTCATGAAAATTATCATCATACACCATAAAAAGATTTAAACATCTCTAACCAATTAATAATGTATAAACTATTAGATAATTAAAAAATGGCTGGTTTTGGAGATTATACCGGATACAATCGCCCTTTTGGTTTTGATCCTAACAGAGAAACGAACGATTTGTATGATACGCGATATCAACAAATATATGGTTATCACACACCAATGACTGAGGAATACCAGGGCCCGCCGCTGGTTATGGACGATATTCCTGAAGAAGGTAAGTTAGCTATTAATATGGTTTTCTTCTTTATGAACAAGCTGCAGCAGTCTTCTATTGGACATAGACTTATCATAGCCAATATTATTTAAACGTCAAATAAAATTAAATTGTTAATGTATATTTATAAGTATAAAATAGCCCAGTGGTTAAGGTCCCGACTTACGTACCGTAGGTTGAGGGTTAGAACCCAGACAGGTGCTTTACTTTGTGTAATTTATTTCATCGCCACTGCTCCAAAAAAGGTGAAGGAAAACATTGTGAGGAAACTGGCATGTCTTAGAACGACCAAATTTGAAGACCGGTGATATCCACAGTGTAGTGCCATTGTGCCAGCCAGGCCAGTATGGTGGATTACGGCCTCTTACCTCTCTCGGAGAGGAGACCTGTGTCCCTGCAGTGGAGAAACATACTAAAAAGGCTGATTTATTATAAATAATCAATAGTTTAAAGACTATTATTTGTACCCAGGTGGTATTGTCTTTAATCTTCACATAAATTATTATGATGCACCTGGTCAGAACTAAGTTATAAACAATGTTTTGTCATTGTTTCTTGAGGACTATACAAAAATTCAATTTTATCTGTGTAACATTTCAAGGTGGGGGGGAATCAAGCTTACCAGAGAAACAAATATAAGCAGGTTAATTAAAACTTTTAAACAGATATTATATATCTTTGTTCCAGAAAATAATACCTTTGTTACAACTGCAATAAGTGTAGCAAGTCTTGTTACAGAAAATCTTTTGAGTCATCCATTTATAGTGCTACGACGACAATGTCAGGTATATGTGTACTTCAATCTTAATAATTTGCTATGGTTGATATATTGTGGTCTACTTTACAATTCGGTGGCAAGAACTTAAAGTTACAATTTTGTTAACTCTTTTTTCTGTTTCACTATGTAAAACTAACATGCTCACATTATAGTAGCAAGACCATAGAACATAGACCAGACATCACGCAAAATACGCACTGGTCGTGGAGTTGCGGAAAAATAGCCCCCTACTACTGCATAGACCAGACATGAACCGAACGAGAAAAATGAGCAACAAATGGCAGAAAGTGCCAAAAGAGACTAGAGAGTGCTTGTAGATGTCTGTTGGATGTCAGACCATGTTTTTTGCCAGATTTGCGGTGGTGTATGGTTGACAGTGAATATGGATTCTGATCTAGCAACCAATTTACGCAGAATTCACCGCTGCCTATTATTGAAGGTCTGTCACCCGGTAAAAAAAAAAGACATCTACAAGTGCTCTAAAGGGGGAATCTAGTCCTTTCTAGTTATCTAGTTTTCCGGGCCAGCTAGTTTATAATAATATATTAGTAAGATTACCTGGTTTCAGTAGTTTCAGCTGTGCATTGAAGTCAGACAGCCTGTTTTTTTTCCTTCGGAAGAACTTTTATTGTTTTAGGTCTTAAAAAGAATAATAAAATAAAAATATAAATATGCGCTTAGGCCCGTCACCCAGAGGGCAGAGATTAAGGATTTCCATTTCGCGCGATCCTGGCATTTATACCTATTATTATTTTACTTTACTCTAAAGTTGTATATGGCACTGACCAATTGTCTGAACTGAACACTTTGTCAGTTTATAATGAGATTATATTATAAACTGTCAGAAAATTATGAACTGATCAAACTAATTATTACATTAATAATATTTAAAAAAATGTATCAAACAAAAAGCAAAGATTGATTTTAGAAAATCAATAAAATATGATGTATTTTTGATATGACACATCAAATTTGTCAAAGCATTCATTTAGTTCACAATTTCTGTGCTTTTATAATATGCCCCGTCCGATTATAAACTGACAACGATAATTGTAAAAATTGGTTGGTTACATATATTATCAAGCGTTATCACATAAAAAATACTCATGATTATATTTCTAATATGCATTTTTGTATACTCAGGTGAACCGAGGTCTTAAAAGTTACCACATAGTACCATACACTCTGCTGCCTGTTGTTGTGAAGCTGCACAGGAGACAAGAATTTACTACATTGTGGAAAGGAATTGGCTCCACTTGTATTGTTAAGGGTCTCAACTTGGCTGTCGAAGATCTAATATCAAAGGGTACTACTTGGCCGAAGTTAGTATTCAAAATTATACAAATTTTTAATAAATTTTAAATAAATAAATATGCGCTCACGCCCGTAACCGCGAGGGGTAGGCAGAAATCACGGATTTTCATTTGGCGCGATCCTGGCACACCTCTCTCGCTTCTTCTACATTCATACATCTACGCATACATGCTCGTCGGTTATGGGTGCTCTTTATAAACTAACAACTTTTAACTAAAGCAACAACACAATTTGGTAACAGTTAATAATATTCATAGTCCGATTATGAACTGGCAAAAATCACAATCAGTCGGTGACATAAATACCTTATGCTCGCATTTTCTATGTTCCAATGCGGTTAATTAATTTTTCCTCGTAGTAAGTAATTTAATCCAAGTCCCACACCCATTCACATTTATTCCCTATGCCTTATGTTATACGTAAAACCCAAAAAAAGTACATCACAAAACCTGTTAAATGTGAAAAGCAATATTGTGACTTTTATAATCTTTTCAGGGACATTGAAAGATGCAATTCAGTTTTACAGTTTCTTCAACATATAACTTTGAAATGGTAAGAATATAAAATATTTTACACATGACAACAATTTTCATAAAAGCACTACTTAAATATGGCCCTCTTTTTACAGCATCAGTCTTGCCATAATTACGCCATTTTACTCCGCAAGTTTGGTGGAAACAGTACAAAGTGATATTGCCAGTGATAAGCCTGCATTACTAGATGTATTTCGTGAAGGTTTTCTCCGAATTTTAGAATGGGGAACGCCAAGCAAAGGAAGAATGCTACCAATTTGGGCTATTGTACTACCTACCGCTGGATTAGGGATATCAAAATATTTAGCGCAGTATGTACCCTTTTAGACTAGTAGAAATACATGTTCAAACTAAAAATAAAATACACATTCAAACCCATACTTAACCATAACCAAATACTTATTATGTGTAAAGTTTGATTTATGCAGTTGTAAAAATGTTGTACTGAACCTTTAAAATATGAGTCAGCATGTCAGTCAGCATTCAAACCCAGGCAGGCACTTTACTTTGTGTAAATTATTTCATCACCACTGCTTCAAAAACGGTGAAGGAAAACATTGTTAAACAACTAAATTCGAAGACATGTGATATCAACCAACCTGCACTGGGCCAGTGTGGTGGCTAACTGACTGACCCCATCATGCGAAATAAATCTTTGCGTATTGCGCTCAGTTTGTAACAAAACAAAACTACATATTTTCTTTTTGCATATTCGTCTTTGCCTTATGTTCTTATGTCTTTATCTTTGTGACTCACTCATCACATACTACAAATTACATAATTCTTACACAAAAATTGGATATAAAATATATACCTTTCATTGTGTCATATATAATCTTTGTTACAGTTTGCTGTTAAGAAAAATAACAATAAAAACCCTTAGGTTCCAACAAAGGCATCGCCATGAGCTGAGCGATTCATATAATTCAAACTTCCCAAAGAACACCCAGAACCCTTTAATAGAAGATATTAATTTAAAAGCAAATATCTTTTCATTCATTACTATGGAAATTATTTTCTACCCAATAGAAACTATTATCCATAGACTTCACATTCAGGTAAGTTAATATTTTGTGTGTTTGTTTCACATCTAGCTGTTATTATATTTTTTATAGGATAATTAGGAAAATAGGCAATGGATCGCCTGATGTTATGTGATCACCATGGCCTATAAACACCCACAGCACCAGAAGAACTGTAGATGCACTAATTTTAAGCAACATTAAAAGCTGTTATGTAATAACCAGTTTTTTTTTTAATTAATCAATACACTAGGGTATGTATGTAAGGTGTGGATATTAGTAGTACCGTAGTACTGAAGAATAAAAATCCACACTAAATCAGACTAATAAACCCTGCAGCAACTGCTGCAGTGCAATGCAGTCTCTCCCACAATGCTTATTCATCACAGCTCAAGTTGTGTGATTGGCTTTATTGATTGATTGCAATGTAAATTTGTACATATATAATTATAACTTCAACCACAAATCAGCCCTATACAATCAACCACAGCTTTAACATTAAGCTTATGTTATAATTTCCAGGGTACCAGAACTATCATAGACAACTTAGACACGGGTACCTCAGTGACACCCATTTTAACTGGCTATGAAGGCTTCATGGACTGCTACAATACAACTATATCAAAAGAAGGTGTATCAGGCTTATACAAGGGATTTGGTGCATTAGTCTTACAATTGGCTGCGCACTTGGCAATTATAAAATTAACAACAATAGTGGTGACCGAAGTGTCCAATCTACTGAAACCAGCAAACACTCCAACTAATTCTGATAGTTCAAATGTCTCTCAGCAAAAGTACATATTCAATTAATAACCTCAACCAATTAATAACTCATCCTGGCTTTCATGTTTGTTTTCAATATAAGATTTCAAGTGACCAAAGTGTTTACTTACAGTAAATCTTTTTTTAAAACCTGTAATGTTTTATTATACTTGTAGGTATACATAAACAAGTGTTATTTCTAGATAATAGTACTAGTTAAATTTTCTTTTATTTTGTAAATTATTTGGCTAGATGTTATATATTATAGTATTAAATAAGCATAATAGGCACAGCTTTTCATGTAAGTTTTCAATAAAATCATGTTTGAAATAAAAGGGTTTTAATACATTTTCTTTTTTATTATTATAAACTAAATGCTACATACAAAATAACAAAAATTTTAATGAGTTAAAACAAATCTGCCTTTTAATAATCTACGCATAATAATTCGTCGACCATTAGGAGTAGATATTCTTGCATTCCAACCGTGCCGACGTACTCTTCTGACTTCGTTCGGTCTTGGGAAGTAACAACGAACTTTATTTCTAATAGCTGTTAGTAAAAACGAATCTGGTTTTACCAAGGTATTACTCGGTGAAACTTGAGATATTGTCTGAAAACTTTGTGCGACGTACCTGGAAATTGGAAATATAAATACTATCAGTCTAAAATAGTAAATAAAAATTAAAAATAGTTAAGATTATAACTTATAAATGATTTACCTTATTGGTTGCAAAACAGCAGTCATTAAACGAGACATATTATTGATCACTTTAGACTACTTAATGTTTTTTTAATACTAATAAAGAAAAATTGTGTATGTCAATTGTCAAATTAATTTCTAGGTTATGTATATTAAAATTTCTCTTTTCTTATCGAGCGTTATCTCTTTTTTTTGCCAAATGGAATAGTTCTAAACAGGGTTACCAACTTAGGGATTAAACAAATCCGATTGGATTTTAGGCGGATTCTAAAATGTTTGGTATGCTGGTATGACGTGCAAAGACTATTGATGAATCGGTTGCCAATATGTACTGTTATTTTGAAACTATATCAATATAGGTAAAAAAGAAATTGACTAGTGCGAACTAGTCAATTTCTTTTTTTATGAGAGTGATACGTAATTTCAAAGATTTAAAACATTAATTAAGAATTTTTGGCAAAAATCTTGGCCCTACTGATATTTTTTTGGGATTCTTTTCACGAGCTTTAGGGCGAGGAACATCATACTCTAAAGAGAGGGAAAGCTTTTGGGGAAATATTTTCGAGAGTTGGTAGCACTGGTTCTAAAACTGTTCCGAGTCCGTGGGCAAAATGTTCTAGGATAGGATATTCTTTTTCGAGATACTCTAGAATGCTCTGGAATTGTTTTCATTTATATTTTTTATACACGTATATTAATATCTCAAATTATTATCGTTCATTAGCTTAAACTTTAAAGGACTAAATTTTTAATGCTTAAGTATGAGATTTTGAACTCCAATCAAAGCTATTTAGTTTTAGCGACCTCTAAAAATTCAGTTTCCTATAAAAATTCAAAGTTTTATTTAAAAAAATCCTGATATATTGTATATAATCTACTTTTTAACCTGTTATAATAAAAGCAAAGGAATAAAGTCAATGATATTTTATAATAGTTTTGTACTATGATATCATTGAAAATTAAAAAAAAAACATTTTCTTAACAGTTAGACAAGACTAACAGTTTTTCTTGTTTATATATATTAATTGTTACAATTCAATGATGAAATGATACTGATATCCATACATCATGAAACAATATGTAACGGAACGTTCATTAGTCGACTGTCGATATCAAAATAATACCTATATATATCTATAGTATATATATATGAAGAAGAACTGAATATCTGAATATGGCGGACAAAAATAACAAGGGCGCTAAAAGATTTTTTTCTACATTTGTGACATTTTTGTAAACAGTGCAAGATTATACTATATATAAGTGTTATGTTTATGTATTATTTATTTCAGATATTGACGTGGAATAGTAAGTATTATTAATAATACTATTGTCAACACAATTAAACAGTGCGTACTTTACTTTATTATAGTTTTTTCTATTACTTAGTTTGAATTTTGGTTGAAGACTATGATAACTGTTGTTTCAGGTGCAAAATGTCAACGATTAAAGTATATTTTGAGATAGGACACAAAGCCTCGTTGAAATCTAAGAAGACACCAGAAGGATTCACTCATGACTGGGAAGTCTTCGTGCGCGGTCAAGAAGGCGCTGATATAAGTCATTTTGTCGACAAAGTAGTTTTTCATCTCCATGAAACTTTTCCTAAACCTAGAAGAGGTAAATTATTTTGACATATTTTATAATATTTAAATTATTACTGGATCGCAGTATTTGTTTACGAAGTGATGCCTTAAAAAGTTGTTTACATATTCCAAAGATGAAATAACATTTGTATATTTTATTGAAATTTTAAGTTACGTAATTAATTGTAATTGGTATTTCCCCTTTTTCTATTAGTTTTTTGTTTCCTATTTAACCTGAAACTATACCGTTATACTAACTTTTATATCCTTTTTATCTTTATTTTTCAGTTGTAAAGGAACCACCATTTACAATAAGTGAATCTGGTTATGCTGGTTTTATTTTCCCTATTGAAATATACTTGAAAAATAAAGATGAACCTAAGAAGATCACATTTTCTTATGACTTTACATTACAGCAAAGTGGTTTGCTCAAAGATAGGTTTATTTTTCAAAATCCAAATGATGATTTTAAAAAGAAGTTATTAAAAGGTGGAGGTATTGTAACAACCAACAATGCATTTTACACAAATCCTGATCAAGAAAATCGTAGTCGAGACTCATTTACAGAAGAGAAACAACAACTTGTGAGTAAACCTAAACTGTCATCAGAAAATGTTAAAAAACATAAATCTAAAGAGTACAAAGAAGAAATTCCACATAAAACCAGTAGTTTTGAAACTTTATTTGGTGCTCCTATACAAAAGCCACCTAAAGTCTCACCAGATCCTAAAAAAGTTGAAAAAAATGTAAATGCAATCAAGTCTCAGAAAAAGGAAAAAGATAGATCCAGCTCTGATAAAAAATCAAAACATGAACACAAAGAACCTAAACCAGAAAAAGTTAAAACGAAAGATGAGAAAGATAAAATAAAAGTTGAGAAAATAAAAAATCATAAGGAACCAGAAAGATCTAAAGAGAAGCCTAGTAAAAGGCTAAATGAACGGCCACCTTCCCCAGAAGTAGTTAAAAAGCGCTGTTTGAGCCCAGTAAGAAGACTACCAAGTCCATCACAAAGGTCTAACAGTGCATCTAGCATTAAAGAAGAATACAAGTCAAAGCACTTATCAGAAAATTTTGAATCAAAAAAACCAAAGAATGAGATTGACTCAAGGCCAGTAGAAATTAAAGTTGAGAAAGAAGGTAAAGAAAAAAAGAAAAAGGAGAAAAAAAGTCATGATCGAGACAAAGAGAGAAAGGAAAAGAAGGAACATAAAAAAGAAAGCCATAAGTTAAAAGAATCACCTAAGGAATTGCCAAAAGTAAAAGAAGTGATAAAAGAAAAGGAACAAACAAGAGATACATCACATTCAAGAGATAAACCACAAAAACCTGAAAAAGTTATAAACAAATTTTCAATAGAAAATCTCAGAAAAACACCTCCACCAGAAATTGAAGAGCATATTGAAAATCGCAAATCAAAAGAAAAATGTGACTCTGAAAGAAAACATAAGCACAAGAAAAAAGATAAAAAAAGAGATGAGTCGAAAGAAAAGCACAAAGAATCAAGCAAAGAGAAAAAAAATAAACACGACAAAGCTGTTAAAGAGACACCTTCAGAAAAACCTGAGATTATTGAACATAGAGAAACCCCTAATCTCAAAGAACGCTCAATACCAGAACTAGCATCACCAATATCAATTGATACTGCATCACAGTGTAGCTCTAAGAGTGGCCTTTTAAAGGCTTCCCATATAAGTACAGAAGATATTAATAGTTGTCATTCTGACTCAGAAGTATCACTAATTGCTGATGAAGAAGATGTTAAAGTAAAAGTTGAAAACCGTTCTCCTATGGTAAAACATGAACCTTCCCCTGAACCAGAACCAGAGCCTGAGCCAGAACCGGAGGCAGAGCCCGAGATAGAACCTGTTGTTGAAGCTCCACCAGTACAACAAAAGGAGAAATCAAAGAAGCACAAAGACAAATCATCAAAACGTGAAGAGAAACGTAGGAAACGAAAAGCAGCAGAAGAAGAAGAAATTGAAAACAGAAAGACAGCAAAAACAAATGAATTAGGAGTTTCCAACAATGAGACCGAACATGGGGAAAGCAGTGGGTCAGTTTCAGCTGAAACTAAAGTGCAAGACAATGGTGTATCAAGTAGTCTAGGTGAAGACGCGGAGCCCGGAGACCTTTCACCAGATTACATGGTGCAACTGCGTGGGCTGCAGCAAAGAATCATGATGATCAAGAATAATGAAGATTTAGAAAGGGTTGTGAACCTTATTGCTGAAACGGGGCGATATGAAGTTACGACTCAGACCTTTGATTTTGATTTGTGCTCGTTAGACCGCTCCACAGTACAGCAACTTATACAGTTAGTGGGATGCTAGCTGTTAGATTTTTACTTGTTAATGTTTTTGTAAATAACGCTTTGTTAGATAGCACATGGCAACTGTACAGATTTAGTTTGAAATATATTGCCCATGGCAAGGTTAGGCAGGCCGTTTTGTAGCATTGTTTGTTACAGCGCAAAGTGCTTGCCTAATTCTGTATGCGCCTGTGGTGTTGCAAGCAGATATAAGTTTTATTACAGTTAGAAATAATCTCATACATTTACTTTGAATAGTAATAATGTGACACTACTCATCACTGGAGTTCTGAAGTGCAATACTATAGGCATAAAGTTATAAGACTGTTGAAAGATTGTTAAAAAGTATTGTATATTTTGTACATTTATTGTATTGATTGATTATAATTTAAGTTAAAGAGCTCGAGAGTTTTTAATTAACCTCCTGAGTCATGATGACTGTGAGAGGCTATGTTTATATATTGGTGAGGTTGTTGCATTTCGTGTTTACTTAATAATAATGGTCAACACAAAATAATAATAGTATTTATTAAATATTTTATCATTTAATTTTTTTTGTTCTAATATATTTTAAGATTGGCTTTTAATTTGGAATGTAATTATTAAATACTTGTAGCTACATCACAATAGAAAGCGAGGATTTTACAAAGATACGTGATTAACAATAATAATAATAATTTTTCATTGTTTTTATTCAATAGCCCCCAAATTGGTTAAGCTTTCTTGCGAGCCATGTATATTTATTTTTGTTATGTAACTTATTATTTTAATTTATCTTTATTTTAGGTATTATAACTCAAAAATAAACAGAGTGTACATTAGTTGTCTTTTTTTCCATCTGTTACATTATTATTTTGATTATATAAACCTAGACAGATACATTTTTTATAAGCTTCTTATTTAATTTTATTAATACAAGCTAAGCCCCGCGGTTTTCCGCCGTGAAATTTAATGTTACCGACGAATGTCCAGGCTAAGCTGAACCCTATTTAATATGATTCATCATATAGGTCTGACCTAACTAGTGTAGTGTAGTGTAGGTCAACTTACATAGTATATTAAATATTTCTTCATACAAACTTTTATCATAGATGAATTAAAAATAATCCATAGAAAATTTCATCAGAGATGAATTTAGAAAACTCCATTATTAGTTCTCGCCTACGTAATAACAGAATTTTCTGTGCGAAATTTAAGGTCTTTAGGCCCAGCTGTTTGGGCTGTGCGTTGATAAAAATATCCATTGTAAATCGCATATAGATGCGATTTACAATGGATATTTTTGCATTCTTGTATTGGGGAGCTCCAGTCCATAGGGACTGGAGCTCCCCAATACAAGCTTCTTCCATTTGACTGTAAACTGGCAACGATCAAGACAAAGAGCAAAAAATAAATATTAATAGATCAAGCTCTTACTTATCGGCTTGATCCTCTGGCCTTGCGAAGAGACGTCGCGTCCTTTGCGTTGTCTACTGTTTATGCCATGAAGTCTTTGAAGAATAATTCTTAACAATGAATTGGAAAGGGCGTACTCCTTCCTTAAAGGCTGGCATCGCACCTCCAGCTCCTTTAATGTTATGGCTTTTTTTCGCGGCAGAGATCACTTAGTATCAGACAACAGTTAACCAATGCTCGTTTGCCCTCTTTTCCTATAAAATTCTATCACTTATAGTATACGGAGTTACAGGGAGCACAAATTGAAACCATACCAGCTGCTGAGATTATCATTCACCCCAACAACATCCACCAGACAACAGTGGATTCCACGTAATTGTATTTAATTCGCAGCAGAATGAAAGCACCCGATACTACTCGAAGAATCACGATACTTAGGTGGCAAAAGGCCGATACTCGACGATCGGTAGATGGGGCCAAATGTTCTGGCATTGTGTATGGTCTTGACTTGAATCAGTCACAACAGCGTAAGCAGACCTTTCACAAGATGGATAGGTCAAGGTTGCGAGGGTCCACTGTATGAGATCGGCAACCCTTTGTGGCGATTCATTGAGTACGGGTACATACAGCGGTGGACACCTGTTCGCTGGTAAATCGCATTAGTACTTTAAAAATCTTATTATTTTCTATAACCAACCTTCTGTGCTCTAGTGCCAGAGGTATTTCAGCATAAATAAACTTCTTACTCTGTAGCGCCGTCTACGCAATATACAGGCTTATTACAATTACTATTATCTGTTTCGCGGTGAAAAATCCTATTCCTATCGGAATTCGGGTTAGTTGTATTAGGTACAAATTACTGATTAGCATCGTATTGCTATTGTGTAGTAGGTGTATCACTTAGCATTGGGTGAACGCTCTACTAGTGCCGTCAACTCCGTAAGGTTAAAAAATAGTATCTTAGACTATGAACAGTATTGGAAATTATGAAATAACAGCAACTTTTTGCATGTTTAATGTATTTGTATCAAATATTACTCTGCAAGAATTCTATTTATAGAGCGATTATAATTCAATATATATAATTTTTTTTAAACAATAATAATATGCTGGAACATTATTCACACACGGCCATCTGTTCCCAAACTAGGCAGAGCTTGTACTATGGAAACCAGATAACTGATATACTACTTTTTCTTTCGTAAATACATAGTTAAATAGATAATCACACCCAGACTCAGGACAGACATATGCATGCACACAAATGTCTGTCTTGGGTGGGAATCGAACCCACGACCTGCGGCGTGAAAAGCAAGTATCTTACTAACCACGCCAACTGGCCCGTCATCAAATTAGAGTGGTTTTAGTACACAAAGATGCGTAGGCCATCTATTACAAAAAATATGTATATGCTTTTATATAGCATGTGATATGGCCTCAATATTATTAGTCAAATCAATTTTATTTTAGCGAAGGTCTTACTTTTTCTTAATTACTATAGAAGTAATTTTAGATACGCGTTTGGACCCGGCGCCTCCAGTTTTGAAGACTTTCCGTCTAACTAATCTGAATTTCGTAAGTTCTAGACATTTAATAAGTTTAGTATTAGGTGTATCCCTATCGATCAATTATAGTTTGAAATGTAATAAAGATCGAGTTTGTAGACAAAAGATTGTTAAAATTATAGATAAACAAATTGTTGAATAACTCTGACTTGCCACTTTGACTAGCGTTTCTTATATACTTATTATTTGAATTACATTTCAAGCTATAGGTGAGTATTATCTTTCTACGCACCTGTAACTCAAAGTACTAGCAAAACCATAGTAAATGTCGGAGTAACCGTGGATTTACACTGCAGAAAACATTCACATAAAGATATCATCGTAATTTTTTTTTAAAAAAGAGAGACAGCTTGTTTCGATACACGATCTTACACCATTGGAAACCTAGGGTTACATACACAAAGGCGTGTAAAATGCTGTATATTATGAATATAGTTTTTGTATTTCACAGTAATATCCATTTCCATAATAGTCATTGAAATTATTTTAATTATTATTTTGAATACTCACCATCTAGGAAACGTAGCTGTTCCTTTATAAATTAAAAAAAAAAAACAAGCGTCACAGGTCAGACATTTATTATTCAATGTAACACAAAAGAATGAATGATGAGAAATGAATATGAATGAATGAAAATGCGTTCATGAACCCTTTTACATAATGCGGTGGATGAATAATTAAATAAAATTCCCAAAAATACGTTACTGAATATAGACACCAATGTATAAATGGCACATAGATATCGAAAATCTTATAAGACGATAAAGCGACCCACAAAATATATTCCATCTAGAAAGCGAATGTATTCTTGTCTGATATTATTTGTCGTTTAAACGATCGACGCTGTCGCGCGTGTTATAATCGTTATCAATCGGTACCAGATGGTATTACGCCAGAGGTGCGTCACCTTCCTCTCCAACTCATTGCAATCGAGACCGTAGAGCGAATGCAAATCGTTCATCTTTTCTTGCCGTTCTTATGAACGGTTTGCCGCCATTTCGCGTAAAAGTCACCGATGTACTCCACGGAAATGCCCGCAGATTGCG
>JWHW01025868.1:94193-108670 GCA_000931545.1 Papilio glaucus
TATATGAATATTAAATCTTATGCCACAAACAGACATGATTCCAAGTGTTTACTCATTTAATGTTAAGCTGCAATATTTATGCTGTGAAAGGTGTTAACGATTAGTAGTAGAGTTGCTTTATGTCTAGAATGTAGCGAAATCTATGTGAATAAAACATTTTAATTATAAAGACATTCTTACCAACGGTGGGGACCAGAAATATGAAATTCCGAGTTCTCAATAATTGCTTCACTCTCTTCAAATGTTTATACAGTGAAGCTGTATCTAAAGCGAGGAGAGAAGGTGCTGGTGTGATGCCAGTCCGCTCCAGTTCTTTCACTTGGGAAACCAACCAAAGACGCCCCAGTCGTCGGAGAAGACCACCTTCTCTAGATTCCAACTAAAATAGCAAGCATCAATATAAATATCATGTTCATGTCATTAAATAATATGTTAGGGACACATTAGTTTAGTTTAATGCATTTGGGATATAATAACCTTGGATGAAGGTTTGTATAGTTTATTTCAATAGACCAACTATCCTCTTGTAGCCACTGTGATAGCATATTTTTATTTCATAATCGATTTAAATTTATATCATATGAATTAAATATATTTTTCATTGATCCATTTGGCGATTGGCAAAAATTCTATATCCTGAGAATGAGAACTTCTCAGAGAACAGTCTCTATTTTTTTTTTGTTCAAGTTATGTATCCATGTTATTGACACCAGATGTACATAGATTAACCAGTCGTAACTTAAAGGTTAGTGTGACCTGTTAGAATTAACAAGCTAACAAGATTTATTTTGACCAGCAGAAATATATCGCTGTACAGGATATTATGTTGCAAATTCCAATATTCTCAGTAGAACCATACCATAATTCAAATATTCCATATGCATAACCTTAAAAACCTGCGCTAGGTGCTTACTTAACTATATTTTCCAAAACTTATATTTAATTTCTATTCTATTAAAGTAAGAAAAATAATTATAATTCCAACTTACCGGTTTTTTGGAATTGTGCCATTCTCTGCTTCTTTTATGATTAACCTTAGTAGTGATTTTGGGAAGCAAATTCTTTTTATAATAGAATATTTTCATGGATCTGTTGAATCTTATCCTCGGTACTATCTTTGCAATCTGATATCCAAAGTCAATGAAATTGAGTATTCTGATTATATTTTCCTCATAAATTGTTGGTTTGTATTTCACTAATAACTGCCATTCCGCCGCATCTTTATCAAATTTACAAATGTTTGTGCCACGCAGGTTGATGTCTTCGGGTAATGGAATTGTTTTGTATTCAAGTTTCAATTTTTTAACAACAACTTTAGCATAATCTAAGATCTTACAATCCTCTTTTGGAAACTTATCATGGCTTTTATAGTTGAAATAGTGTAAGAATATGTTCAACAAATCTACAACACATTGAAACAGTGATTCACCACTCTCACCGCAAGAAAGAATGAGATCTTTTTCTAAGAGTACCCAATCTAGCAATAATTTTATACTTGATAAGAAGTTATTACCCATTAAGAAATGTTGTATTCCTTCAATGTCCAATTTGATTTCAACATTATCTTTTGCTACTGACTTAATTTTTGGGTCTTGCTTTACAATATACTCTTTATTTTCTTTGTGCTCATCATCATTGCCATTTAATGGAACATCTTCACTATCCGTTTCTTCATAGATTGAACCTTCACTTTTAGAGTTATCATCTGACTCATAGCTTGAATTAGATAGTTCATCATCCGACTCTGATTTATCAGTATCCACTTCACTACTCTCAGTGTCTACATCAGTGACATCAGAACTCTCAGAAGACATGATACGCCGTCGCCTTCTTCGCTTGGTCAAAGTTCTTTTCACGATTTTGGCATCTCCATTGAGTTGTTTTGTTTCTTCGGCATCAGATTTGTCTTTTAAATCAGTTTCATTTCTAACATTATTGTTATTTTTATTCCCATTTAAAATGGCATTGTCATTCTGTTTTGTAACTTCTTCAATTATTGTGTTTTTGTCCTCCTTTTTAACTACCTGCAGTTGAACTCTCGGTCTGTACTGATAAGCTGGACTTTTTAATCCGAGGGACTCCAGATGCCTGTATAACTTTTGTAGCAGTTGAGCTAAAAAGGCTAAGGTAAATGCTTTACAAGCAAATGCCTTAGGTTCATCTGTTTCAACCAGTTTCGCAATTGTGAAGAGACATATTTCAACAATGTTGTGAATCATGTTAGAATTTAAGTAGGATGGATTGATTTGTTCTTCCTCAATAGCCTGCATATGTTCAGTATAATTTTTATTCATGTCTGGTATAGGGTTTACACTGAAATCCATTCCGATTTTAAGCTTTTGTGCTATATTACTACATAATTTAGAAACATTAGAGTCATCTTTTCCAAGAAACCATATTTCAGTAAGGGAGAGAAACTCTGCAATTGTATTCTGAATATGCTCAGTTTGAGTGCAAGTCTCCAAATCATTGATTGTTTCAAGAAATTGATTATTTTTCTCAAATATTTTGAGCAAATTTCCAATAGCTCCTTCAAAAGGTGAGACAGAGCTCAAACAGTGAATGTAATAACAGACTGAATCCAAATTGTAAATTTTGTCAAGAAATAAATTACCTAATTGGTTATATGGCATGCCTGATGACAAATCTATTTGAGCGGCTTGTAAGTAATAGCGGGATGCTATTGATGGATCAAAAGCATTGGAAATTTCAGCTTGGTAACGGCAAAGATCTCCCAAATAAATTAAGCAAGAAAAAAGAGACGATTTAGCAAATTGTAACTCATCTTCATCAACCTTTTCTTTTAAATCTTCATTCTCTTCATCTATGTCCAGAGCCATATAATCCACTTCTTTAATTCTCACTTTCATTTCACATTCTATTCTTGTTATAATATGATGAAAATGTCCTATACCACTCATGATATGAGTATATAAATATCCATCAAATTCATTATTAGATTCCTTAAACTTTTTGGCAGCAGACACAGTTTCATAGTAAACCTTACGCCAAAGCAGTTCAAGCGATTTCTTTCCGTAGTTTAATGGATCCAAAAAGAGTAGTTTTTCACAATGTTCACGCAACTTTTGTCTCTGTAGTTCAATATTTGTCGCAAATAAATCTGATAAACTCGTGCATTGAGCTGTTGCTTCCCCTATCCGTCTCGACACATCACTCACATACCTGCAAGAAATGTAATGTTAAATTTATGGGATAACACGTTTTTGTTTTTCAACATGTGTCGTAGTATATTTAAAACTGATGATTTTCGTTTATTAAATATTCCTTAATAACGAATTTTTTTTTATATAAATGCGAAATAGTGACCTAATCTAGTCATGGCGTTAAAAGAATTCCATTAATGCTTACCGATAAACTTTTTTAGCGCGTTCATTGCGCTCGGCTATCCTAGCCTCCAGCTGCTCATTACATCCGTTCTTCATTTTTCAAGTCATTTTACCTTTTCTAAATCATAAGATGTTGATTTGAAAAACCTTCTACACAGTTAAAATGTCAATATTATTCAATAGATTAATCATTTCACCCTTTTAATGCCATTTACTCTTTGTAATTTCTCCATATAATCAACATATAATTATAACTGATCTGGTAATTGCTGGTAATAATTGTAATAATTGGTGAATAGATAGTTGAATAGATTATGCACAATTATGCATAGAAAACAAAATTATTTTAGTTTGCAATAGTGATGTGTACCTTGTACCATGTTGAATGATTCTATCAACCTAACAATGAAGTTTAATGAAATTGTATAGCCTTTTTTCTAGCAAAATCATAACATCTGTTAATTGTTAATTCACGAACAAAACATTAGATATGAAATAAAATGAATGAGAAACTTCATCTTTACCTAACAATGAATAACGATTCCTTTGTACATTAGGTTTAGTGCGAATTTGCTGCAGAGAGCACAAAACTTACACCTTACACAGGGGAACCACCCCCATGGTCTGGAAAGTCTGTGAGTGAGAAATATTACACTCAAACCAATTCGAGCTCGATGAACATAACACAACTGCCTGAGATATACAGACAACTTTAGCTTATCGCTATCTATTAAGTCCAGACTCTCCCATAATAACATATTGGTTACTAAACATATGTAATTACAGCGAAATGTACTTACGCTGTAGTAATAAGCTAATTAAATGAAAAAAAAAATAGTTTCTCAAAAGCTCTTATTCAATGCTGAAGCTATAACCCTAAAACTTGTGTCGTCAAATCAAAACGGCATAACGATTGCGTGTTTAACTGTACCATTTTTAAATTAGTTTTTTTTGCTTGCCCCTTCTGCACCTGATTGATTCCAGCACGGTAATATCAAAAAGGGGAAAAAAGTATGTAAAAATAAAAGGTGAAGAAAATGAATTTAAATAAACAGTAATATTTATTATATTTAGTTGATTCCACAGATGTACATCATAATACAATGACGCATCGAAACTATTACCGCAATTGCTAGCGGCCGGCATCCAGCGGCTCTACCTTATTCGGTACGTACTGGTACGTACTTTGTTTGACAAAGTTACGATGTTTAATTTTTACATAAATACTCTTTGAACTTTGAAAGTTGTGGTTTGTGATTGACCATAAGGTCTATGTTACCAGGTCATAAAATTAAAAAAAAAATCTGTTCTGTCATGTCGTATTGCTTTTATTTTATAACGTTTCCAATTTCCTAGAATTCTGAATTGTTTAGCATTTAACATATAGAATTGTTAAACAGGATATTTGATATACTTAAGTCGTTTAATTATTTCACTCAATATTTTCAATTATAATTCAGGTTTTTAATATTATTGTACGGTTTGAATAAAGCATATAATATTGCTTTGTCACTGTTTTTAAAAATAAATTTGGCATTGTAAATCTTAAGTATATTTAATGATGGATCCATCGGAAAATCTACCCTATGTATTTTTGGGTGTAAAAGTTAAACCTGGACCAATTGAACGTTACAAGCTTGACAATTTCACTCTCGAAAACCAAGTAATAAACTTAAAAACAGAGGCAGAAAAGAGAGTAAGAGAGCCATCTTCGTCCTTAGGTTTGTAGTTTATTTTTACTGGAGAAAACAAAATATCTTGGGCATAAATATTATTGATATAAAATTATGTTCTTTAGGTAGAGCATGCTTCGATGAATATAAAAACGTGAGGTCTATTTATGATTTTTTATCTAGTTAATTGTGTTAAGAAGAGCCAATAATGTATATTTTTCTGGAACATGGAACAAAAGTAATGTTTAATTGCTGTGTAATACAATTTTATAATTCTTGTTAGTTAAGTTTATAATTCTTTGCAGAAGCAATACACCATGGCAAAATTCTACGAGATGATGCTACCCTTCAAGATTGTGGTATTAAATATGGTGAAATGATACATGTTGTGAAAAAGAAAGCCCCAGTTAAGTCTCCACCTGCACCTACATTTTCTGATGCAGAATTACAACAGTTGAATACTTCATTAAGAACTCTTGGCTGTACACCAAATGCACCTGGTTGGACTCGAGCAATGCAGGTATTAACAATATATATCTCTTCTCCTCCAGTCATGCTTTGCATGTCTGATATTCACGACCACCTCTATCCATGATATTACTACTGATTGTTATAACATATTTCCTTCTAAAACTACTGTATGCAATTCAATAACAATAATTATGAAAATAATACTATTATTATATAATTTTAACACTATTACTTTAAGCAAAGGCTCGTCTGGCAATACACAATGCTGTACTAGTCCCCACTTTAATGTACGGCTGTGAGAGCTGGGTTTGACAGGAAAAGCATGCTTGTAGAGTTAATGCCATTGAGATGCTATCCTTAAGAAGTATGTTAGGTGTGACATTGAATGATAGGATTAAAAATAGCATTATAAGGGACAAGTGTGGCTTAAAAGTGGATGTTGTTACTAGAATTGAGAAAGGTATGCTTCGGTGGTTCGGGCATGTTGAAAGGATGAATGAAGAGAGAATATCGAAACAAATTTATGTAGCAAAAGTGAGCGGCAGTGTTGGTAGGGGATGCCCTAGAAGAACTTATATTGATCAGGTTAGTGGCTTACTAAAAAAGGGCGATATAAGGAGCACCCATAACCAACGAGCATGTGTGCATAGATGTATGAATGTAGAAGAAGCGAGAGAGGTGTGCCAGGATTGTGCAAAATGGAAATCCATGATCTCTGCCTACCCCTCTGAGTTACGGGCGTGAGCGCATATTTATTTATTTTACTTTAAGCAATTGGTTCTTGCTTGCTTGAACTGATCAATGTCTTAACTAATTTCATCATCCATAGTTTGTCTTCCGAAGAACTGTTCGGAACAATTCTTGCAGCAGAGTGTTGTGGATGCTTAATTCAAACTCGAATTTATTACAGATCAAAGTACCATCCACACTATTTTTATAAATGGCACTACTAAGCGGTTTCGCATAATTTCCTGCCTTGCACAACCATACTGTAGCCAGCGTATTTCCAAACGAATACAACTTAGGGTCCATCAAGAGAACATACTCATTCTTTAAAGGCCGGCAAAACGATGTTCACATGTTCATGGGGGTCAGTGATCACTTACTATTAGGCAACCCACAGAACCCTTACACTATAAGAAATATATAACCAAGCAAATTACTAAAGGTTAATGATTATTCTCAGCTACTAAACGATGAATCTACCCTAGCAGAAGTTATTGATCAGTTGCCATCATTAAATGAAGATTGTGTGGCATTGTCAATATTGCATGAGGTAGAACTTCTAGCTGCCTTGGGTGCTAATGTGGAGACAATGAGGCGTGGCGCTGACGCCCACCCTGACTTACCGGCGGCTTTACGACATCTCACAAGGCTAGTGCGCTCTCGTAATACTGCTTCTAATGATAATGGTAAGCATTGTATGTGAATTGAATATATTTGTTCCTTTTCTATTAACAAAGTAATTTGGATATATCTACAATAATGCCAAAGCTCAAACCGATGTTAGAGTGCTCACCTTAAGGTCCATAATATTCGTGATGAGTCAGATGGTGTCAGTAGAGCATTAATACATAAAAATTGCTTACTCTATGGGATCATTGAGATCAAATTTGAGATCTTAACCTATGTAATTGGCGTGACCTGTTTGTCAATGGTTTATTTTTTTTATATTAATATTTTACAAGGATTTCAAATAATTTATTACATCAAGATATTTATGTCATTACTACGATCTGAACTATGAATGTTGTTTCTTTATATTTCAGTACCAACATCAGGGTTTGCATATTCACTTGAAGCTCTCTCTGAGGATGAGGATGTTGATGAAGAGGAGACTGAAGAAGGCAGCAGTGAGAGGAATACTATCACACGGGAGCAGCTAACTGCTGCTTTACAGGTACAACTTTTTACTATCTTTCCAGAATTGATGTGGATTTCCATAGGCTATACTATAGGAATCAAATTCAATTATTTTAACATTAATGTTATATTTTTAAAATTAACAATTTAAAAGTGCAAAGTATGATATGTATGATATGATAGATATAAAATTTCACTAAGATCTTACCAAAATACATCATAGTGAAATTTTAATATCGTCAGTGGAGCTCAAATATTTATAATAATAATTTTATATAAATTAATATAACATTGAGAATCTTTTACTGTGCATTTATTAACTCTCTAAAAAATTTTTTATTTAAATTAAGGTGAATATTATTTTTTGATATGTTGACAATTATAACAAGAAAAAACCAAACAAGTATACTTTTACTGAGTTGTTTAGGCTTTTATTCATATAAAGACATATAAGAGTAGTATAAAAAGAGTTAATCAGGTAATAATAATCGTTTTAGGCTGCCACAGAAGCTGCATTTTCTACCAACTCATCAAATGCCCGCGAGAGCAGAGAGAATTTAATTAGAATATTAGATGCAGCTTCCGATAGCAGGGGTACAGCAAGGAGCTCAAGTACTACCGAAGCTAATACTCCCAGTGGATCAGGTCCGTAACTACATATTGTTAAATAAAGTCCACAATACGTCTGTCTGAAAGCATGTTTGTTTTGATATTATAAAAACAACTCAACGGATTTTTAAACAGTTTTCAATACCAGATGGAGTTATTCATGAAGAAAGATTAGGTAGATAATTCTTCTTGACAACGCAATAAACTGAACAAAAAATGGCCAAATACTTTGCTAATGGTATGAAGCCAGGGTGTGTTACTCACTAGTACATAAATAATACTTATTTCCTAGTAAAGCCTGATTGTACACATTTTGCATCATTACCACTTATTTGTTTAATCTCCTGATAATGTTTGTGTTAGCAGAATAGCAAATTGTGATATTGCTACTTCTGACCACCATAACAATGATTTATTAGGTGGGCCTCCAATCATAACCACGGAAATGTTCAACGAAGCCATGACTGAGGCAATGTCGAGAGCTGGTGAACAAAGCAGTGCTCCAGAGACAAGCTATCCTAGTAAGTACATATCTTATTTTATACCATATTTTGTCAACAGATTCTGAAATGGCGGAAACAGATTGACGCTGCCGTAATAGCCTTAAGGCTTAGTAGTTTCCTTAAAATGGACTGATTATCTGATCAATGTTGTCACTCAATAAGGAAAGTAAGAGGGACCCAAGTGATGTTTATGACAATTCTGGATGAAGGTCTATTGGCTAATGATAATTATGCAGATGATCTTATAGCTAATGTTAAAAAATTTTAAACTTATAATTTGTTTTGCTTTTTAGCTTCATCACAAAATCAAGGAAATTATGCAACTCAAATAAGCCACATGCACGAAATGGGACTTATGGATGACGCTCTAAACATCAGGGCTCTAGTCATATGCTCAGGTAATAGTTACTTTCTCATTGTCTGTAATTTAAGTTATAGTTTCCCTAAGTCCCAACACCTAAGAGTTTTAAGAGACTTGGTAAAGAGGAAGAAAAATATTAGAGACATCTCATCTATCAAATTACTTCAAATGATGACGGAGGCTTTAAAACAATCTAGTATATAAAATTCTTATGTCACAGCGTATGTAACAAAACTCCTCCAAAACGTCGACCGTTTTTCGATATTGTTTGTATATATTCGGTAGGTCTGAGAATAGGACGTTAACTATTTTTCATAAATGATAAGGGTGGTCCACCCTAAATAAACTGTTTTTTATTTTTTGGTCAATTTTTTTATTGTGATTTGATTCATGATTTATATATATTAATGTCATTCGTCTAAATTTTCACCCTTCGTTGGTTGTAACCTCCTTTTTTAATCCGTCATGGTTCACAGCGCTCTATTCCTCTTTCAGCCATAGACCACATCCCCACACACTTTCCATAAGTTATTTGATTACCAAAATATTCACTAGCAATAATTTATAAGGCAAAACAGTTAGCTAGTTTAAATAAAAGCATGCACAGGATAAAAATGAGACAAAAAGTCGAAGCTAAACTGTGTAAACTCAAATATGATCATAAAATATTGGATTCTTACACAAGCCTTTCATCTTTTGTTGTTTCAGGTGATGTAAATGCTGCTATAAACTTGGTATTTAGTGGTGCCATCGGCGATGATTAAGACTTTTTACTTTTTTAATGGCAATTAAAGTACATAACAATTAAAGTGTATAATTAATATAATATTATAAACCATACTCAGGTCTATGATTTAAAAAATAAAACATATTTATCTCTAATAATGTTTTATTACTTATAATTTTGAAACAAAAAAAACCTTAATTATAATATCACTGGATACAAGAATCCATAGGGGGCAAATGTACTAAATATACTCTAAGATGTAAATAAAATATATGAAAATTAAAATATGCGTCAGACATTTAGATCAAACTTATGGCTAAGAATGTAACAAAATAAGTGATTAGCTGGTAGTATATAATCTTTTGAACAGGATCTTTGGAGCCAAATATATAAATATTCTTTATAATTCATAATGTGATCAACAATTATGAAAGAATTATGGATGATGTTAATGTTTAACTACATTAAGAATGATAAATATAAATAACGCTAGTATATAACGCCTATATTGTATCAAGCTACAATAAATACAAATAGTTATTTTAAAGAAGGCGAAAGACTAAAAGTATAATAATAAACAATTTACTGTTTCGTTTTAAAATTCATGTTAAGTTTAGAAGTTTTCTTGTGGGTATCATTGCTGGCCTTAGCTCGACATTGCTCTCGCTTCTTCATGCGACGAAAGTACCATGCCGAATTATTTAGACCTTTCTCCCCAAACAACTCTTGTTGGAGTCTATTTCTGTATTCCTTTCTAAGCGACGCTCTTTTTTCATACCAGTTAACTTTTTCCTCCTTTTCCAAATTTTTCGTTGTCTTTTCTTTCAACTTGTCTAAATTTTCAAATTTAGTTTTTTCTGTATCATCATTAGCTGCCTGATTTTTATCTAGAACAATGTTTTGGTATTCGGGAGATGCTTGGGAATCACCATAATTTTTCAGCAGATTTTTTATATCTAACTGTTCATGTTTGCTCCGACCCTTTTGCTTTCTACGCCATTTCTCCGTCTTTTTCCTATTATATTTGCACTTATGGCAATTATATCTGTCATCCTTTTTAATTTCCTCTTCGCTTGTTACATCTTGTAGATTAGGTTCAAAGTTTTTCTTTAACCTTTTCTTATTGATCTGATTAATGTATTCTGTGCCCCATTTTTTGTCAACTTCTCGCTTTTGGATAATTTTATTTTGCTTCTCAGACTTGAGAGAATCTGCATATGAAATTTTCTTATTATCAATCAATTCCTTTTGGTCATCATCTAGGGATTCAATTGAAAAGGTTTGAGAGGATAACATTAAATTATCTTTTTCATAATTTTCGAGTATTTTTGTGTCTTCAGCCTTAATCATGGTTTCTTTATCTTGATCATGTTTTTGAACTTTCTCAGGTATTATCTGTTTTTTATCGTTTTTTAATTGCTGCTTCTCCTGTTTCATTCTTTTTGAGATTTCTTCATCTAACCAACTTTTGTTTTGTTTATATATATTTTTAAGTTTGTTTAAATCATCCAAAAATTCTTTTTCGAATGAAGGTTCTATCAAATGACTTTCCAAAACCTTTTCATATTCAATAGTATGGTCATCAATGCATTTTGTCAGTTTGTTCGGATTGTTACTGTTCAAAGGTTCTTCAAAAACTTTTTTGCAACGTTTCAATGGTACCTTTCGGTGCATTTGTATATTGCTCATTAATGTCAGCTCCTTCAATTTACTTCTTAAATAAGCATTTTCCTCCTGTAGTTTGTATAAATTGGACAGAATTTTATTGACGGAAGGTGTATGGTGCATAGTGCAGTCATTTTTAGCACCCCACATATGTCCAATTGCCACTCCGGCAGCTGTGATAACACTTCCAAGCATTATAACATTAAGAACAGTACTTAACCTTTTATTCCTTCTGTGAACATAGGTTTTTAGCTTTCCATTACCTTCCATAAGATAATCATTGTCATCTCTTGAAGCCTTATCAATGTCAATATTTTCATTAAAGTGTGTAATGTGTGGTGTGACTGAAACATGTGTGGACTCTTGTTTGTCTGGTAACATTTCATCTTCTGTGGTATAATTGTCATCTATGTTTTTGTGTTCTGCAGGACTCTCATGATCACTGTCACTTATGACAGATATGCCATCAGTATCTTCATCTTTTTCTTTGAACACAGTTGGAAATCTAAAAAAAAAACAATGGTTTTACAAGGGTAACAATTTATTTTTAACCGACTTCAAAAAGAAGGAGGTTATCAATTCGATAGATTTTTTTTATGTATGTACATCGATTACTCCATGATTTATGATCTGATTTGGATGTTTCTTTTTTTGTTCGAGAGCTAACATCAAGATCCGACCAGTAGTTTTTGAGTTATTCTTAATAATGCATAATATGACAAAGCTGAGTTTTACTTTCTTGGCTTACGTAGGCTAAACTTTATGACTTACATTAAAATAATGTATGAAATATTTGTAGCCCTTTAAATAAGCTAAATAAAAGTCCGCGATGACATACATCTATCTTCTATGGTTCTCTTACAATAACCATTTTTTTCTTAGGAAATATTAATTAAAACGCATACGCCACTTACTATGCTATTATTCGTGTTTGGTAGGAATCCTTAACCATTTAAATGTGTTAATTATCAAGAACATTTAATGTAGATTATAATTTCCCTTTGAACTATATAATTCTGCCCAATAGTTTAGAAGATATATCAAAAGAATATTGTTTAGGGCTTGGCACCGATTTCAAACTTTTTAATAGGTAGCACATACAAATAATAATATTTTATGAATATTAAAGGTATTAGGTTTGTATAAGAGGTGTATTCAATCAAATCTTTATTAAGTTATTTTGTACTATTTAGTTTTTGAAGTCGGCTTTTTTCCTAATAATGGAATTATAGTATAAGTCTACATGTTATGGTATTAATAAATGAAATAAAAATTATTTAAGAAGTAGAACATTAACTACTAGTATTATGATCGGACTGCATGTTCATCTAGAATGCAAGTCCGGTCTTCCTCCGGCCTCATCACGCCAAATACATAGACTTTAGGTTCTGCAAACAGATATTTGTGCAGGGCCACGGGCGCACCGTGGCTTATGCGTAATGTAGAGCTGCATGTAGACTTAGGAGTTCTTACTGTAGCCCAATTCTTTAAACAATAAAAAAATTTCTACACCTTCCTGTGAAGTTTTAGGAAACTTCACAGGAAGATGTAGAAGTTTTATATGTTGAAAATGGAACTGAAGTACTTTGTTTTCTGAACTCAAATACCCTAATTTAACTTTTAATTACCAGTTTATTATTTATTAGTATATTTCTGAAAAGACTAACTTTTACTAAGTGGAATAAAAATCTAAATATTATTTATTAGAATAATTTATGTTTTGTTATTTAAAAAATGCTGCAATAGTATGAACGGTGTAAGTGGCTAAGATTAGGTCAAGGTAAACCAGTGTAACTGAGAAAAGGATGTCAAGCAAAAAATAGAATTAAGTAAAAGGACAAAATTAAAACTAATTTAAGGCGTATCGCGCCTTACCAGAATATCAGCAATAAATTTTAGACAACTTTGATCCTTATAAATAATATGCAGATGCACAAGATGCAACACTTTTGGTTAGTAATACCTAAATCTTGAATAATAAGCTATAGAAATATATTTTGATTAGTATATACTCAAGGGTTTTCTTATTTGCGTTTGTATTTATACTAACATGATAATATTTATAATAACATGATTTTATTTACCTTTCGTTTATATTTTGAGAGAGTTGCGATACACCTTCAGTATATTCAGGTGTGGGCTCCAGAATAGTCCAACTATCTCCAGAATCAGAATCACTGTGGTCAACTATATTCTTCTCCATTTTGCTTCAAATAAATTGAATTGTAAAATTGAACGGAAATAAAAATGTCACGCAATATAATACATGCGAAATGACACACTAAAATGATTTACAGTTCTAAACAAAACATTACATTAAACTAGAATTTAACTAAAAGGAATTCCAAAATATTCTTGTATTTATTTTTGTGCTTTTTTCATACGACGTAATGTCATGTTTCAACATACGCGATTATTTTCTTTTTTTTTTTCTTTTGCGTATACTGGCGTATACTATGAAAAATCAACCAATAACAAATACCACAGATAAAATAGAATGTTTCAATTTGTCTACTAATGAATGCCATATAAAATAATTAAAAATAGATACGGTTTACATCAAATATAGGGGATAGAGCACTAATAAATTAATATACATACTATTTTCCTACATCGTAGACTAATAAAATTGTTACTAGACGTGGTCGTTGTATGGACGAACAGTTTTTTTTAAACCGTTTATGTGACGTAAACGGTTAGATTAGTTTATTGCTGAAGAATAAACCGACTTTTGCATTCATCGTTCAACGCGTGGTGCGTGAACGTAAACTGTGAACTTCTTTCACGGTTTACGTTTCGAAAAACGTGTACTAAACGATCGACGCAATGAATGAACTGAAATGAAAACAGTCGAAGCGTGGGAGCAGTCCGTCCGATATCGGTTCTCGTTACTTCTCGTTTCTTATACGAACGAAATTCGAAAAATTATGCAACCATCGTGACTTAAAAGGTTACGTCATACATTGAATTGTTATGTCACTTGGTAAAACTTTCAATGCGTATCAAAACATCAATGTACAAAAGATAAGTTTTTGAATGGCAGTTGCAAGTATTATATTAATGTATGGATATGTACTAGATTTTTTAAAATTTTGTATTTACGTAATTTTTTTAGTCCTGATAGAAATGCCTCACGTGTAAAAGTTAAAATTAATTTGATTTCTTCTTATTTGTGCATTCGCCACTAATGTTAAAGTATTTTAATAATTTAAAAATATAATTTATGTATGTATATAATCATATTTCGATTATTCAACC
>JWHW01025868.1:135445-163690 GCA_000931545.1 Papilio glaucus
CGAGTGCACCATCGTGCGTAGTTTAGCCTCTTAAGAGTTTGAGGCTAAGCTCTACGCTCGGCCGTCTCAAGCCTGAAACAGCTGTAAAGGCCTCTTTAAAGCAAACAGTGACAAGACAGTCAAAAAAATTTTTGTAAGTGACGGCGAGATTTCGTTCCCCTCTTGTATAGTTAAACGCTATGGAGAGCTCTCTCTGCTCTGTACTAAATTACACGCTTCTATTCGCCTCGTAGCCGATTGACGTTATTTACACATTTGCTTTATAATACGCCTGTTTATATTAAAACAATAGGAAATCTAGTTACCGCTATTGTAGGCTTTTATAACACACTACTGTATTGTATTTGTTTACAAACAGAAATTGCAATCACTTCTGGTATTACCGGAAATAAATTTAACACGACAAGGGTTCCCAATCTAATTTAAAAGGTTGTAGGTAGGTAGTAGTATTCCGCCTCCCTTTTATTTTTTGCGACTACCTTGTTATAGAAAACAACTTCTCAAATCGGAGTTTTGGAATTCTCTTGAAATTGCCAAAAAGCCAGCTTCGTACAAGTATGACTCATTTTTCCTCATTTAGGTTAGGTTAGGACCTGATATATGACGAGCCCACCGTATTTTATTTAGAATTCATGTGATGCGATATATTTCTACGCTATGGTAACATTTGTTGCATGAAGCGACTGACTTGACCCAGGACATCACGACCTCATGAGTTTCGACATTCCGTATCCGGACCGTGTCCGCCTTTTGCCGACCCCTCCTTGATAAACAATAAAGATTAGTATAATTTCGTCGGTGGGCTTGATGGATTTCTTTGGGTAGAAAGCCCACTGACCACATAGAGTAGGCAAGATATGTGTTGACGAATATAACCTATAGAAGAGATATCCTCAGATATCACTGCATCCGTATGTTAAAGGAAAGTATGTAGGTGTTGTCAATTTGTTTGTTTTATACGCTAACACCCACACGATCCGTTGGCGTCGTGCGACCCACGCCGTTTCCAAGTAACAACCGGGTCGCGTGACTCATCCTGGAATCGTGTGCTATTGCAAATTAATTCCGATATACCCACCGCGACCGACTTACATAACTATTACGAAGAACCCAGCCTTTTGTTACCTATTATTTGATACTGTCATGTTTCATAGTTTCATAAACTATCAAAGGGTTGGCACAACAACGTCAGGCAGGCGGCCCACAGTAAAAATTTAACAACGGGCATGCTGTCCCGACCCCATATAACGTGGGAAAAGGGCAGGGAGATGATGATATTTCATAGTTTCATAAAATGGCATTAGATTTCGTGCATTGTCAAATCAAAAGTCCTTGATATCAAAAGGCCGTGAATAAATGAAGAACAAGTTAATGTCGTAAACGTGCGACAAGAGTGGCAGTTTTAGAGTTTAAGATGTCGTCTTATCCGACCTTATAACGGACGGATTTAAGTCACACTACAAAAGGCGATGTATGGAGCCCGTAACCGACGAGCGACGAGTATGTGTTGTAGAAGTCAGAGGACCGTGACCGACTTATGCTCTCTGCTTACCTTCTGGGTTATAGGCGTGAGTTATAGGGTTTATTCACAAATTGCAATCTGCTTATATTGTTATCCTTATTTATAATATTACTAGCCAACCCAGTAGACGTATTGCATGCACGTGCGCTTGCCTTCTATTAGCGGGTGTTTTCGTTATCGGTTTCCTTGATTTTAAAAAATTAAAAAAAATTCCCCGACTTCTGGTACTTAACGGGTCCAATTGTGTCAACACACGTGACGTGACATAAAAACACATACAAAATTTCAACAAAATCAATCTAGCCGTTTCAGAGGAGTACTAATATATAATTACGAATTACAAAAATAAGGAAAGAATCTGTGCGAAGAAGCGGGCTATAGCTAGTAAGCTATATAACGTGTAATGCGCTCAGGTTATTGTTGTACGACGAACGTAATAATAAATAAAAGGTATAATATACAAAACCTTTTTATTGACGATAATGCGCTTAGGATCGCACTTTTTACCTTTATTTTATGATCGTGTTGATAGCATTGATCTATAGGACAGTTCTGATTTGGTGTCGCATGCGCGCGATCGTCTGCGCGAGTCTTAAATAACGACTATAGTTTGTGAAACGTTCGTTAAAAATTATAAAAATATCTGTGACTTGTGTTAGTGTTTATGAATAAAAGTGATAATTTGCTGGAGCTAGAAATATGCTTAAGTTCTAATTATATTTTTTATTTATTAAATTATACTTAGGTCTCACGACCGTAGCCGTCTAATTTAATTTGGTAAAATAATTGATTCATGACTAAAACAATTAAAATAATCTCAATGGTTGATTACTTTTCTTTGTGTAAGGTTTGTGTACAATAATTATTAAGGCATATTGTAATGTATCACAATAGGCCTTAGTAATTTCGCAGAGTTTTATTATTTATTTAAATCAATGTGTACTTTAAAAGTATTAATTTTTATTTCTATATCGTTTATATCTTTAGTGTATTTTTATTTTTAATCCGTGTATTTGTTTCTTTACATGTCTTATTATTATTGATCAAGGAAATTATATTTTATAATGTATAGTATCTTATTGAAGAAGATAAAACGATTATGAACAATGTTCATGCGCTATAATAACAAATTATTTGATCAGCTGTTACCAGGTTATCATAAGTTCGGCTTCCCAAATAACTATCAACAGTATGGACTGTTCGAATCGTAGATATATAGGATTGTCTGTGCCGGGTGTTGTCACTGTGACTTTGATGTACGATACATTGACAATAAAAAATATGACCAATATTAACGTAAAATGTAATTAATCTGGATAATGTAGCTATCTTCGATCAAAATATACCTTCCTCTATAGAATATATATCGTATAAATAAACATGTGACCTAGAATTAGGCTATATAGCATCCACGTTCTATGTTAAAGTTAATGGCATTTTATAAACTATAGTAGAGTCAGCGTGGTCATACAAGTCTATAACTACAACGAAGTTAATCTAAGTTAGCGGTCAAAGTAGATAATGATTTCAAACGGTGAAGATAGCACGCCAGTGTAAATCGCACGTACTGTCGCTACGAGCTGAACAGTCGTGTATTTTTTTGTCATCAGTTATTATAATCACGGCCGCGATCGCTCAAATAAACGCTTTGATTAAATGTATACTATGTAATCGTTGTGTTATTTAATTGTTAGGAGTTATTAACGTATATATTGTGTGGTGTTCTTCAAAATTTACATTTGTAAATTTCTTCTCTCTGTCTGTTTTTATTCTGGTTGGTGCAAGAAAATCTGACAAATTCGTCTCCTTGATTAAGTTCATCAAACGTAAAAGATTATTATACATTTTTTATAGTGATAAAGCTAGCGCTTGACAACGTTCCTACCTGATAGTGTAAAGGGTGATGCGATCTTCGATCGATTCGATCTAGAAAGTGCCTGCGTCATAAACAGACTGAAATAGTGACGCCAGCAATTTGTTTTACACTCTTGCTTTACACAGATTCAAATTGCATCCATTGGTCGCGCGATATATGTACAACGAAATGTACATTTATGCGTCTGATGGTACATTGGGAATGTTGGAATTAGATTTTGATATTCCACTGATTAGTAGTGTTAAATTATTTATTACATTGTGAAGAAGAGTGAATAGGCTAATGCTGAACATTAGGAGTGATTGTGGCCAAGCTCAAGTTTATCCATAAAAAATCCTACCCACACTCCTGAGATCGTATCCTGTTGATAGGCTACCTATTGTATCATATTTGTATACATATATCGCACGTGCATCGTTTCGTTTTTTTTTACTAGCCACCGATAGGTTGGTGTACGTCCGCTACTACTAGCACGTAAGCGGCACCGGCTGCACCGGAAACACATCCCGGAAGAATTAACCGTCCGCGCCCCGCCACGCGGTGCCCTTGCATTTAATGAATGAAGAGATTGACAATATGCCAACTCACTTGATTTTATTGTATGACTAAGCGACCGCCTCAATTCGCACGGGTAGCTGAGTATATACAAATATTTTTTTTCTGTTCTAATGTCTTTCTTTTTCTTTAACAATAATCGCTATAGTTTAGCCAATTTTTTGCTCATGAACATAATTCCATGTAAAATCAACAAATAAATACACTTCATAAATGTGTCATCATCATTCATGAATTTAATATTTTAATCTAAAAAAGAAAACATCGTTTGTAATTGTGTGTTGTGTTTTCAAATTAAATATATTTTATGTCCAATATTCTTGGTAACGTTATAAAATGTGCTTTGATCATTACATGATGGAATGGCATGTATATCTATGGCACATATTCAGTTCTACCTTGCAAGGCAACTCCATTGTTCTCGGTTTTCCCGCACATCCCTTTTAACTTTCGATGGTTTTTGTTCCCGGATGGTCTCTTAGCGATGCAACTGAAACCTCCGAGTGGTCGAGACAAAAATGTGTTCTGTGCTAGCGCAATACGTACGCACATTTACGTCTAAATGTAGAGGATGTAACAAAAAACCCTGATAAATGGGGGATTCTTGTAGGTTTATAGTTATAATTTACATTTAGTTCTCAGAGAAATTTTGAGTATGTAGGATACTAGCTTTTATCCATGTTATTATCCTGTCTTCCTGTTAAGTTTGGCAATCAACAATGCAAAGTGTCATCGCCATATAGATTCATTTTCTGTTCCATTGAATTAAATATGTTTAATTAACTTCAGAAAGAATATTTAATTAACTTTGTTATAATGGAGGAAAGTGTCTATTAAAGCTCGCCCGGCTATATACAATGCTGTCTCCACTTTAATATATGGAAGTGGGTAGTTAATGCCGTTTAGATAGGATACTTAATAAGTCACACCAAGACTTTGCATTATAGTATTAAAAATAGTGTTAATAATAATGGATGTTGTGACTAGAATTGAAAAAGGTATGCTTCGGTGGTTTGGGTATGTTGAAAGGATGAAAGAAAAGATTGTTACTCTCTTTTCTTTGTTTCAAAAGTGAGATGGAAATTTTATGTTGCAAATGTGAGAAGTGGGAAGGAGAACTTATATCGATCATTTTAGTGGCATACTAAAGAAGGGCGATATATGTAGTACCCGTAACCGACAATCATGTTTGCGTAGATATATGAATGTAGAAAAAGTGAGAGAGGTGTGCCAGGATCGCGCCAAAAGGAAATCTATGGTCTCTGCCTACTTCTCTGGGTTACAGGCATATTTTTATTTTATTTAATTATTATAATGGACCTTAAACCCTGTAAATTCTTACGTGGAAAAAGTGTTTATCCACATATCTCATGCCAGGTCCAGATATTTCAGCGACTTTTGGGAATTTCGATGCTTCGAACCCAGCCTAAATGTCGTAGGGTACTTTTGTAACTTTCGTTCGTTTTAATGGGGTTAACATAATGCGGTCGTGAGAGCATTTCGTTGTTTTTGTTATTTTGTTGTTATCGTTTATAATTTTTTCAAATTTAAAGCACAAGTGATCGGTCCGGTCGGTATAAGTAATTAACATTCGATATAGCAATTCGCTTAGGAACTTTGTCTTGGTGCGGTCAAGTGAGGAAAGTGTGACGGATTAGTGAAATCTGTGACTTAAATTGTTGAATAGAGTGGAAACAGAAGTTGCAGTGTCTATGGCCACCGATCTGCCGAAAAACCACTGGAAGATGGAGAATCCTGTCATCCGGAAACTCCTAATAATTTTGCGGGTACTTTTTTACATTTTCTTAAGAAAGGTATAAAATATATAAAAATGATCACAACGATCCTGATATAAAACGATCACCGAAACACATACACCCAATAAATAGAAAAGTTGCAGATTTTATGTACTTAATGAAGCTTTTGGGAAAGAAATGAAGAACTAACGAGAATGATTCAGCCTAAGGAAATTCCTTGTCATTTGAAATGAAGTAATATTAAATATTTAAACCATACACCGTTCTTCTATGAGCGTCCATGATATACACGAGTTACCTTTTGTTAACTACAGCAGTATACGGGTACACATGGACTCGATGGCAGTCATTCAACCTAAACATCCATATTTTCTTTAATATATTTAAAACATGTATATACGGCGGGTGAAATTGCGGGCCTCAGCTTTAACAAGCTGAGGCCCGCAGTTTCACCCGTCGTGCAATATAATTTAACGACGATGTCTAGCCTATTTAATATGATTGATCATATATATAGATCTGAGGTCAACTTAGAGTGGATTAAAAAAATCTCCTTATAAACTTTCATCCCCTAGTTTAGACTTTTAAGGGATAAATTTAGAAAAATCCCTTCTTAGTGCTCGCCTACGTAATAACAAAAATCTATATTAAAGTTTAAAGTCTCTAGGCTAGTAGTTTGGGCCGTTGAGATTGAGACTTCAGTCAGTGAGTAACGTCTTATTTATATATATAGATAAGAGTTTTGAATGCGTACTTGTACACCAATATTTATCCATGTACTTGCATATATTTATGGTTGCTTAATTTCCGATTACAATCGGGCGGAAATTTAAAAATGCAATCGCGTAATATTTGGTTTTTTTTCACTGATGTGAAGTAACACGATTGTTAAATTACGATGACCCAAAGCAGTTTATCATTCTTAATTGCAAGTTAAAATAATTACGTATTTGTTTAATACCTTAATAAATTTTAAATGTTTTGTTTATTATGCAAATGTGTTACCGATTTATGAAAGTTAAAACTAGTTATGTTGCTCCTAATACACTCTTTAAGAGTGTGTTTATCTCAGTTTAAATTGGCTGTATGAAAGTATTACATTTTCTATTCATATAAAAAGTGTTTCTAGTAGAATGAGGATTTGTGTAACCGGCTACTTGTAATGTGATGCGATACTTGGAAAGTCATTATGCGCCGTTATCATATGGCATTCCAACATGGTGATTCAAATATAACACACCACTCTGCAGAGCTGCGCAGGGATTTGTTTGAATATATTTATCCATTTCATTATAATATTCGTTAGTTAAGTATTTAAACAAACAACTAGTTGAAATGATAATAAAAAATATCAGCCAATGCCGCAAACAATAATTGTATTTAACACTGTTTTTTGTTTTATATATAATCATCAATTTGTTGTGTTTTGTTTGACTGTAAAACAATGGGTTATTTATAGATATTAATAATTTACTTTTAGGTGCTTTGGAAAAGGAAGATGTCATTTTTTAAACAAGTAATGCAATTTTACTTAGAAATGCTCGAACTTGGCGCCAATATATTGTCAATCATAATGCTAAGTTGTGCAGGTACAATACTTATTTACGGCTCCAATTTTGGCCGAGTATCAGTGCACGGGCAAGTTGATCTGCAGATCTGTAAAATAGGCATCGGCTAGACTCTTTATCGCATTCATTATGTTATACGCATGATCAGTCTTATCTTTGTATGTCTGTTTTTCTACCTTAAGGCGCTATACCCCCACCCCTGGGGTGTTAAAAACTTGAACTACCTCAATATTGTTAGACTCCTATCGACCGACTGTCGGGCTGGAAATATATGTGCTGCAAGATTGTTGTCTAGGGGGTTATTACGATAAAAGGACGCGATGAGGGGGTTATTCTGTCTAATTAAGGATCAACCAGTATAAAATGTATGAATAAACCTATATCTGTAATCACGATCACGATCGACCCCTGCCGTAATCCTTTAGCAGACATTAATGTAACTATAATCTCCTATTGCAGGCCACAAAGGCGTTTCTGGACGCGCTGAGTGAGGCGGGCGCGAACTGCGTATCCCGAGCTACTGCGATAAAATTCCTTCTAGCGCGCAAATTCGACGTGGCCCGCGCGCATGCACTGTGGCGGCAGCACGAAGCAACAAGACGTCGTGAGGGGCTCACCAAGTTCGAGCCTTTCGAAGATCCCCTCAAATCGGAACTTGCCACTGGAAAATTTACTATATTGGTATGTTTTCTAAGTTTCAATTTCATTTTTATATAGTTTATCGCGTCACTCCTTTCCTTATTTGAGTTATATTGTAAAAATAATCGACAACTATATTAGCTGCAAATCAGTTACGCTGTGGGTGTTGCTGCGGCTGAGAATGTCACTAATTTGTTTATCTGGAGCGACCATAGATTGATGATGGGAGTGATTGGAAATACTTCAAGTATTAAATATTTTGGCGGGAAATGGTGGGAGATCGGTCGAAGGGTCTGGTGAATTGATGTATCGTTGAGAAAGAGTGTAGAATGGATTTATCTAAGATCTAAATCTCTAGTTTCTTCAATGATTAATTATTGAAGTTAATATAATAAGAGGTTCCATTGATTCTTATATCTTATCACTTAAAACCAGTTTTTGGTATTACAACCTAATTCTACAGTGTATTTGTTTGATTTGAATTACGTCAGAACGGAAAATTTTATAATTTTTAATACAATATAGGATTGAATCATCCATCGTATTTGGGTCAAACTTTTGCAACTTTTCATTTTGTCGCGATATAAAATGAATCCGGCGCGTGGTGCGTTCTTAATTAATTAGTTTTGCGCCCCGTCGTTATATTTCTAAAGTCACTGTGGAATAATTTTTACGCAATAGATAGGTGGAGAGGTGGAAAAGTTTCTGAATATATATATTGCTTAAGAGAAATTGTTAACAAGAAAAAATAAAATAAAGGGATTATATTATACATGTTTTTGAACCTGAATATGCCTTCCGATTCCACCAGGTACTTTAATCCAAGTTAAGGTACATTCTAAGCCACTTCTACCAAGCGAGGCCATCTTCGATGGTGCCTATCGGTGAGCCTTTCTATCAAACCTAAGTATGTGTTTATTAAACAGTATGGTTTGTTCTCTCTCTTTCTCTTTTTCTTTCTCTCTCTAAAAAATAAACGTCAAGAAAATATTTTAGTTACATCTGTGTTTTTGTTGTCCGCAGCCTACACGAGATGCAACGGGCGCGGCCATTGCTGTGTTCACAGCCAACAAACACTTCCCTACACAGACCACACATCAGACTACACTGCAGGTATTATATATGAGATCTAATGCCTCATGAATAAAAGTAAATAAGCGCCCCCATACGCCACATAGTTGGGTAGATTTTTTATACAAGAATACGACGAATGAGCAAGCGGTTAACCTGGTATTAAGTGATCGCTTCCAATAGGCATCTGTAAAAAACTAAGCTCTGTGAGGTCGTGGTATTTCACTGGTCGAGCCGGCCCGTTCGTTTAACAGATGATGTTATGATGGGGTCTACCACTGTTAAAGGTTGGTTTGATTTTCCATTTGACACGGTCCCGTTAAACATCTTACCACGTTCCCTACCAACACGTAAAATAAATTTGCTTTATCGCTCATTCATTATTATTTTCAATGCCTGAATCATAGAACTTTACGTCTCACTTCCTAAGATATAAATTAAATTACCTCAAAAATCAACCCAACAAACGAACCAAACGTACGTACGATTACGTGCATGTACTAATTTCTATGCATGTTACATGTAGTCGCAGGCAGCAGTGCTTTTCTTCTTATTATTGCCTGTTATCCTACCAACACATTTTATTACTACTGCTTACCTCTCTATAGCGCTTATAGAAGAAGTGCAAGGTTGATTTTAGTTTTATTTGACACGGTAGGCTTCCCTCAACAAGTACATTAACATCGGATCGAATATTTCGTGTATCTTTTAGTTATTATGGAAATTGATAACAATTATTTATTGATAACTTGATGCTGTGTACTCGCGGCGTGGCTGATAAAATGCTGCAAGCTTACGAACGTAATTCAATTAATGTCGCTTTCATTGCGGTGGTGTTAAAGCTTTTAATTCGTTTACCATTAACCGTAATAAGTTTACACCGCTCAGCATCGGCTTACCGACGTACTGCCTTGTTTACGAGCTGGAATACCATTCTTGAATCAAATAGTTTTAAAGACATAAACCACTTTTTATCACATATTTTTGTTGAAGTTCTAAATAAAACACGTATTTCTCTGTTAGTCACAACTTTGTCTTAGCGGGGTCTGTCTACTTGGCATACAACGGCGATTTCGCTTTTATGCCTTACCTCCTTAAAACATCAAAAAATTATTGGTATATTTAGATATTCTATTAGGTGTTTACAGACTCACAATTTGTACGTTCGTTATGTTTGGATCATTATGAATCACATCTTGTTTAACTTTCCCCTAGATGGCGTTGTCGTATATCGATCTATATTGTTAAACTAAAATTGACTTAGGTAGAATAACGTCTGCGGGATTTTACTAGTGTTTTTTAAAATAAAAATGGTAGCAAATTATCTTTATAACCTATAATAATTTTGTTATAATTTTCCCGCACCATCCATCCCAGAAGTTATCTCTGGCTATAAACAAGTAGTAAAGGATAAGAGAAAGATACTTTATGAATTATGGAAGAATTTCGACTGCAGAGTGATATTTTATGCTAGAAGGTGGCAAATGAGCAAACGAGTCACCTGGCTACCCAAAGACACCGCCAACAAGCAATTGAGTCGAAGATGCGTTGCTTACCATTAATGGACAGAGGTTAGACAGGAAAAAGGATGTTTCCTTTTCCTATCCATTCTCTCCTTCGTCCAATCCTCTTCCATACTTCTACTTGACGCCTCTCTTCTGTGAGGTCATGGTATTTCACCGATCGAGCCAGCCCATTCGTGCAACATATGTTGGCTGGTTCTACCAGTTTTAAACTGTTCTACTATTATATTAATGTTACTAAGACTATAGGATGTGTAGAACGTATGTTTGTGTGCAGGGCGTGGTGTACCAGCTGGACGTGGCGCTGCAGTCGCTGGAGACGCAGCGCGCCGGCCTCGTCTTCATCTACGACATGACGGACTCCAAGTATACCAACTTTGACTACGAACTCTCGCAGAAGATACTCACCATGCTTAAGGTATGTTGCTATAATCAATATATTAATAAGCAACACGAGCTTTTTATGATAATTATTATATTAAAATAATTACTTTGTCTTTGAAAAGTGTGCTAAGTTTTAAATTAATCGGAAGTTTTGAACGACGACGAAAAGGAGTTCAAAATCTCGTTTAAAGATTCCGTTACAAACAAACATACATACATACAAACAAAGCTAATAACAGCGTAGTAAAATGATATTTCGTTTTCCAATTCATCCCTCCTATTTCTACTATAGATATGTTATACTCATACAACATCACACCGGTCAAAGGTGTTCAAATGACAGTGACAGCAACATTCACACATGTCAAATGGTGTAAAAAAGACATTGTAATTAAAATAATAACAAAAAATATGACTAGTGCTGTCACTAAAGCGTAAATGTGAACACATGACGAAAGTTAAAGAAAAGACGTCCCAGTTGGGACGCTATCGATTCTTTATTTCTCGACCGCTAATGCAACTTTTTGTTTTATACTATCACTTCCAGTGCCTTAATCCTATTAAATATTTAAAAGCATAAAGTGGTTTGATTTGTTTCTTCTAATATAATAATGGAGCACGAAATTCAGGTCAGTGAGTACTTGTCCCCCATTGTAAATAATAAACTTCTAAGTTAGGTCGGTGTTTTCCGACAAAGCTATTAATGCTTAACTAAATAAATCATAGCTTGGTTGTATATAGCTTAGTATAAAATAGTTCTTGGTGAGCAGTCACGTAATATGTTTGTTCCTATATTTCGGATTGTAATTTTAAAAATGAATTGATCAATTTTATTGTAACCTAGTGGTTTACTGGTCCGCTTGCAAAACTGGATACCCTGGTTCGAATAATAAATGACGTGTATATTTTTTAAAAATTATGACAATAATGAACAGGCGACGGGCTTGTCATGTGTCAAGTTAGTGTAACTAAGTGAAAATTTACCACCTACAATTTAAAGTGTCCTTCTCTGACCACCTTCTGATCATTTCGTTAACCGATTGTATCGGCCACTTTTCCTGAGTACTATCATCATGCATACAGGCAAAATTCTACGGTTTTGTTATTTATTTATTTACTAGCTATGCTCCGCGGTTTCACTCGCCCACGGCACACATCGCTTGGCCGTGTTAATACATCATTTACGCTTAGCATTGTTTTTCTTTCTACTCGGCTCCCAAGGGTCATCTTACGTCGCCTATAACCTTCAGTAATAATTGAGCTGTAAAATGCAAATAGGATTTTTTGAATCTGATTGATAGTTCCTGAGATAAGCGCAAACAAACAACTTCTTTAGCTTTATTACTTAAAATAAAAAAGTAAGTCAAGAAGTAAATACTATATAAATCAGGGATAATACCACTAACTAACAGTACTACCACCTACTAACATATTTGCAGCGCGCATTCTGTCAACCACTCCAACTGTCAAACGACTCACAGTTATGTCGATAGCGCTAAGGTTACATGAGTTGAGCAACTTTCTTAATTTTTTTTTTCACAAGAACTTTCTCCTGACAATAACAAACACATACAAAAAGAATAAAAATTCACGCGTTATGCCGTGACCATAAGAAATAGGGATTCATTTTTATAAATATAAAACAGAAGATAAGATAGACGAAAAACAGAAACATAAGATAAAAGGAAACATGGTACTATAAAATATATTGTACTGATCTTTAAAGGCAAGAGAAGAAAAGTCGATTCGGGAGTACGTGATTTAAGCAGGTTATAAGGCGCCCGAGACGGTTTACGCTGAACTCATATACGACTAAAATATAAAAACAATTAAAATAATTTTTAATAATAATCAGCAAGTCATTTAACATGTAGTTTTGCATTGGATACCTATTGGCTATGCCTATTTTTAAAGATATTTACGATTAAATATACTCTAGCGCGATTTAAACGTAAAGATATTTATCAAAATACACAAAGATAATTTAACTATAAACAAAACCGTTATTGTACGAACACTGCACGGTTGTGAATTAATCCGCTTAGGACTTAACGCTTTGTGTGGTAAACAAAGAATTGAACCAGTCAAACGTTAATACATTTTACTACGATATCCATTTACGTAATAATTGTTTGTTAAACGGTTTCCATTACAGTTTCACTTTAGATATTCTTAACAGTAATTGGCGTTTATTGAACTATTTTTCTTTTGATTGATGATGAAGTTATAACGTCGAATCAATATACTCTGGGTTATGTACCCCAGTTCAACGAATTCGCAAATTCAATTAGTTGAAATATGTTTACCTCTACTCACTCTTTCACTGGATATATGTCTCTAACCTATAACTTTAACCGCTCCGTATTACATGCCGTGCCGTCATAGTACAGTCGAGTTAAAAGATTCGTCAACTAAAAGTCGACATTTTCTTGTGGACGTAGAGCCACTGAACCATCCGACCAACCCAGTGCTCACAAAGCGAGAAAAAATGTTTTTTAACCTACTCCCACAAGCATATTTTGATGGTTGCAAATATATGCCAGACGATAGCAAAGTTGCCATAGGTATAGTAATTTGAAACCTGACTCCCACAAAGCTGAAATTTTAAGGAAGTATTCCTTGAATCGTTTAAAAAGTATATGTAAACAGCCTATTCTGGCGTTTGCAAGTATCAGTCAGACTGGTATATAATAGATTTGCGCGAGCTCTAATTTCAGAAAGAGAGGATACATGTTTTATTATATTGTAGATGATGGAGGGAGCATTGGTGGGCCAATAGGTCCCGTACTTACATACTGTACTGTTGCGGGTTCGAACCCAGACAGGCACTTTGCTTTGTGTAATTTATTTCATCAACACTGCTCCAATAACGGCGAAAGAAAACATCGTGAGGAAGCTCGCATATCTTAGAACCACCAGATGCAAATACATGTGACATCCACCAACCAACCCAACTGGACCAGCGTGGTGGATTACGGCGGCCCCTCCATCGGAGAGGACGCATGTGTCCTTGCAGTGGAGAAACGTACTAAAAAAGGCTGATTATTTATTTATATTGTGGAGACGTGTGATGAACGATTACTTAAAGATAAGTAGAGTTATGTATTAATCATAAATTTTTATTGTTCTTCAATTAATTAAATTTTAACCTATAGTCCCCATACCTCGTAACTTATTAGTCTCTTATTTTTTTGTAAAGCAAAAACAAGTCTCTATGGTTTCGTCGCCTTCTGGAAAAGAAATAAAGGAAAAAAGCGAATTAAAAATAAAGATAAGCGAGCTGATTACAGTAGCATATGTTGCCTAAAATGTGACACATGATCTCATAGTGAGTAGATACTGACGATGTTTGTGAATTTATATTTATTGTCATCTCAATCCACCCATTATTCTCTGATGATAATGTGCTCTAAGATTTCAAAAAGTAGAAAATACTAAAAAGGTGGATTATCTTTACATATAATAAAAATGAGTTGATCGCTGTCTGTACATGGAAGATATTTGAGGAAAATCATATATGTGATTGTTAAACTGTGCTACGGTCATACGCGGGAAAAGGGCAGGGAGGTGATGTTGAGGTTACGGTAGTATTAAGTATTATAAGTAGTATAATTATTTCGTTTAAATAAAATTGCAGGGCGGCTGAAACCGCGGGGCAGAGGTAGTAGACAATAAAGATAATAAATATAAAACTGACTGGTATGATGATAACACTGTCCCACCATTTATGGTTAGATGCTTTTTAACAATCTTAGCGGCGCGGGTGAATAAATTTAAGATCATAATGTGAAGAGCTATGCAAAATATGTTAACATATAATATTTGTATATACCCTGATTTTCTTTGAATAATCGTTCATCATGTCTCCACAATATAATAAAACATTTATCTCTCTTCATGACATCGGAACTCGTACGAGTCTGTTGGGCTGGCACTCCCATCGAGCGTCATGACCAACCTGACGACTATGCGTCCCACTCTGGACGGGACAGTCGCACTTTCAGGCTGTCTATCCCGCTGTTCACAGCGAGGGCAGAAGTCCCGCTTCCGTAAAAGATCTAAGGATAAATTAATTTATTTTATATTTTTGTACTCGCAGTGCATGAGGGAACTATTTTTTACACAATAAATGATAATGGACTAGTGTAAGTAAATACACTCGTTTATATCATATCTAAAAGCCAGTTCTTTATCTATATTTGAATATAGAACCGCGTTGAGATTTTATGCGTCTGGCACATACTTCTAAGGATCAAATTAGGCTGGCAATTTTTTACTCGTAAACGTATACCTTGTACTTCCTTGATTGACGGCTAGTAAATCATCGTTTAAATAATTACAAGCTTTGTGGGCTAGTCGGGTAGTTCAGTAGCTCTTAGCCCGTTGGAACACTGACACACACCGACAATTAGAACATATTTGTTTCGACCTTCATATTGACTAGTAGTTTTTAAACTATTTAAACCTTGTTACATCAAGTACGGGTATGTTTCACAATGTCCTGAATAAGCTACACAGATGCAACTTATCTGACCACAAAAGTCAGCGTTTCACAATCTCCAAATAAGCTTAACTGGTAAATATAGTCCCAAGTAAATTATAGGTTAGATCATCTGTCAGATAAGGAAGTTATTTGGTGGTTGAAGTTACTTACAGATTATTTCTTCTTTCACATTTGCCTTATGTTTCGTTTAAAAAAAAATAATCGATTTCTAAAAAATATTTTTGTGTCATTATAATTTTTTCAGATAATGCATTTAAAGTATATCAATAAGTAACAAAAAATAATGCATTAAATATGCATTTTTAATGATTAATTTTAAAAAATTATTTATGTTCCCACATGCTCCGTAAATCGTAACGTCGAAGTGCGACATTGCGATTTCTAACTTACAAGTAACAAACTGACAAATAAATTTCGTTTGTGAAACGTAAACTATTTTAACAGGATGTTTTATGTGTCAGTTAATTTATTTGTTAATTGGTTATCTAGTTACCTAATTCTAGATATCCTAATTACTTTACTCTCACTTTGCCAAACAGGCCCTAAGTCTTAATATACTGCAGTTAACGTTATGCTAAGTGTAAACGACTTGAATTTGAAATATGAAGAAGGTTTTCGTACCCCGACTGTAAATAGTCTAGATAGATTTTTTAAATATAGGAAATTTTTAATTATTATGTATCATTAGAGAGAATAACGATACAAATTTATGTTGCAAAAATGAGTGGCAATATTGGTAGGGAACGGCCTAGGAGAACTTATATCGATCAGATTAGTGGCCTATTAAAAAAAGGGCGATATAAGGAGCGCCTATAACCGATGAGCATGTATGCGTCGATGTAAAAATGTAGAAGAAATGTAGAGAGGTGTGGCAGGATCGCGCCAAATGGAAATCCATGATCTCTGCCTACCCCTCTGATTTACAGACGTGAGCGCATATTTATTTATTTATTTTATTTTATTTTTCATTACACACATATAAACCACCCTGTATACGTGTGTGTGTCACCCTCACTCGCTATTGCGCATTCAATTGTCGATTTAGTAGTTCCTCGTTGGGATTATGATCAATTATTCGATCTTAGATTCAGTTATTGTGATCTTTATCAGAAAACATGTATAAATAGCTTTATTATCAAAAACCTGGTGCCAAATAATATCACTACAAATGTGGATTGGCTAAAATGAGTTGGGTAAGCTAATTTTAAATTTGCAATGTTTCTGGGCATAATTTAAATCTGCGAAACAATCGTCCTTCAAAGGTGAAGCTAAATTGTGTTCAAAAGGCGTAACGCAGTCGAGCGATACAATGTTTCATGTGCGACCTCACATGGATGGATCTGTTCGCATTTTTAAACATAAGGTTGAACATTGCATAAAATGATATGGTTTGACCACATGAACGATCTAATATTGATTTCTCGGACGGTGTTTGGAATTTTAAATTTATGCGTATCACCTGAATACCTGATTGTCATAATATGAGTTGAGAAAAAATAAAATTTAAAATATTGCCCGTTACGAAGACCACCATTAAGTACTGGCTGTGACCAGTTTTAACCAGATGATTCGGGTTATTATAAAAATATCTTGAAATATAACAAATAAAGATATATACATATATAATGAGTTATTACGTATGTGATTTTGTTTGCTATATGATATTTAGTGCTCAGTAGTAAACAGTACATAGGTCAACTGATAATTTCAATTTCCTTGAACTATCACTTTTTCTGATTCACGACTCAAATTATTTATAGATGGAAAATTCGTACGTAGCTCAGTTTTTCCGTAGCGGGCGGTGGGCGGATGCGTAGCCGCCCGCCAGCGCCCGACCGCCAATCTACGTCACTCGAGCTGGGGACGCCGTCCTGGTCGGTTGTGTCTCGTGAGACTCCGCGATATTGCGCGTAACGTGTACTAAACGGAATAGTAACGTATCTTATCGAACAGAAGACGAGTTAAAGCGATAACATTTATAATCCGCATTGAAGCGTGTTGCGAGCTTATGGAAATATTAGTGGTTAAATTTTGGTGCCGGTGTCATCGTCTAGTGTTGTGCCAGTGTTAGTTACGTAGCCAGGGCACTACACTGGTTTTGGTCTGTTAGTCCGGGACTTATTGGTCTGGTACCAAGAGACACGGATCAATAGGCATCAGCGCTAATCCCACTGCGGTATAATAAAATACTCCTAAGCTGATATAAGGTAAATCTTTTTGACTTGTTGATTTTACATTAAACATATTATTTTATTTATTAGTAAGTAACCAAGTCTTAAAAATAACTTATCAAATATTTATGCTTGTGTTTGGTAATCATTCACAATAAATAAATATGCGCTCACGCCCGTAACCCAGAGGGGTAGGCAGAGATCATGGGTTTCCATTTGGCGCGATCCTGGCACACCTCTCTCGCTTCTTCTACATTCATACATCTACGCATACAAGCTCGTCGGTTATGGGTGCTCCTTATATCGCCCTTTTTTATCATTCACAATATTTCTTAAATAGCGTATTTGAACCTTAAGTATCACAAACTGCACGTTACACTTTTAACTAATTTCTATAAGTAACATAGTAATTATAAAATCTTTTAAAGACCGAGGTTGAGTTGTAAATACCTATTTTTTAATACATATATCTACCAAATCATAATCTAATCTCAAACATTACAAAGAAACTCATTAGCCGTCATTAGCCTTCTTTAACTAAGTTTATTTAATTTCAAATAAGGCAGTGGGTGTCGGAGCATGTGGATTTTTTATAGGACACATTTAACAAATTTTATGAATAATAAATAAATGAGAAATTGTACGTTTACCCTTCGTTAAATACAGATTAGAATAAGTTTCCAGACTAAGTGTTTCCATCTGATTATGACGTGGGTGCCTCCAAGAGGAGAGCTAGTATGTTATTTCTGACTAGTGCAGACCATCTTTCGATCACATCGCTACTAACCTATGGAATCTTGAAAAATCACACAAGTTTATTCATTATTGTGAAAAGATAAAATACCGATTTTTTAATAAACATCCGTAGTTAATACCCAGAGTCATAAGTTTTCGTACACACGTTGAAATTGTAATAGATAAAATGTGAATGATTGTGAATAAGATTACGCGGTTGTAAGCGCGATTAGAAACGAACGGACGGCGAGCGCGACAAAAACACCGCCCACCGCGCCGGCCCTGACAGGGTTTCAACATTTAATCACCGCCGAGTTACATAACTAGATGTGGTCAGCGGGATTCGCGATCGGTCTCGGTCAAGTGCTAAAACATCGCACGATACAAACAAGTTTGGTTGGGTATTCTCGCCTACAGAGTTTTGATTAAATTACCGATTAATCTCCATCTATTTACAAATATAAATACAAATAATGCCATAAACTGGATAATAACGGTTCTTTGTAAGTAAATGATAGTCTAAAAAGACAGTATTGTGTGGGCTAAACCAACTATATAAAATACATCATTAATACAAATAGCAACACTAACATTTTAAATGATTTCAGTATGATCAGACTTTTTAAATTGTCTTCTCTAATAATTGAAAATTTTTTGTGACTAGACCAACCGGTCGTTTACTTGAAGGCAAATGATACGCGTACCTGTAATCTTTTGCCGCAAAGCATTTGCGTTACCGTGGGTTTAATAAAAATCAAATAATTTTTTTATCTTTTTGCACATCTATAACATGTACTCATAAAGGTAGAAAGTACATAGGTTGTCGTAAATAGTCTGTAGAAGGGCGACGGTAAAATTGGGGTGGCAACAGACACCCTACAAAGTTCAATGCCAGACGCGGTCGGGCCCTTCCACATGCCGGAGCTAAACTGCTCCCCGTCTTTGCCACGAAATAATTGCGATCACTCTCTATTTCTTGTTCCGTTTCAAGATCATTGTTTTGTAAATATTTATTTTCGTAATATTGAGCTAACGGAGCTCTCGATACCATTTGGCAACGGGAGTTCGATATTGCTATGTTCAAATAATTTGGTAAAGAAATTAAATAAACTCATGTATTTTAACACGATCGGGGTAGACGGTGCTAGTATATCGCTATCTGGGTTTTTTCAGATTTTGTTACACCACATTTAATAATTATTATTTATTTTACCAAGGGTGATCGGTTGACCCATACAAGGGATGCTAATTAAGTCTGAAATATATTATTTTTGCGATTTTTCAAATTATCATACAAAAATAATAGCCTAACAAATGAACCTGGCTCATGCAGCACAAAAGTTATAAAATGTACCCTGACAGTTAGATTACGGGTTCGACAGAATTGTTAAAAAGCGTATATGCGCATACATAATGTGCTACCAGGACAATATAGAACAAGTGGTATCGCGGTCAAGCGATGTCCCGTTTTATTGAAAAGGCAGCAATCAACACGGGTATGTGTTACCGATTAATCGATGAGATCGGGTCGTCGGTGCGTGTCAGTGAGTGGGCGGGCCGTGCAGCCTCCGCAAATGAAATTCAAATAACTTTTACTCACTGTAAACTTGCAGTTTAGTTGCAAACGAGTTTAGTATTCAAGGAAAACGATATGGATTATACATAATAATATGCCCACGTACCCACAGATAGGTTGTAATTATATTATAAGAAGAAGTGCTCAGGAACAGATAGACACAGATAAACAGAAAAGAGAAGTCTTACATTAGTGTATTCAAACATTGTTTACTCTTCAACTACGACTACTTTTAATATAACCATTCAAATCTTTCGTGTCACCGCAACGTACGTTGTTGTGTATAGTCAATCTGTTTGATTTACATTCGCCTAGGATGTCTCTCTAATTTATTCTTTTTTTCAGTATATTTTATCTTCTAGACTAGGTTTAAAATAAAAAGTTAGAAGCAGACTTTTTAATTTTAAGAGCGATGTTGAACAAGATCACGAGCAATGTCGCCACGTAATATAAATGTTAATCCTGTGTTCAAACGATGTGCAGAACAGTCTGTCCTACGTCCACGGTCGGGAATGGGGGAACCGTAACGCAAACAGTTCTGCTAAAATATCTTCATTTACTTTCACAATATTTTTATATGTATACGCTTGTGTACAGTGAATCGGTGGTGAGTTTCGAATAATATTAATAAATTGAAATAAAATATTATATCATATTTGCTAATAGTGTGTATTGTTAAAAACACATCAAATATTATTAAAAATATGGCTCCTGACAAAATTCAAATAAAATTATTGAACAGTAAATTAATATTTTTTCCATTATGGTTATTATATTTAGTGTAAATTTCAAAAATTACTTAGGTTATTTAGGATACACGTCACGACGAGCTAGCGGGATATTGGACAGTGTGCGACGCGGAAAATTAACTGCACTCGACCCTCTTTGCCCGACGACTTCTGGTTTCACTCCTTATTAGATATCAAGGTATCAAGTTATGCCTAAATATGTCTAAAGTTTTTCTTATAAACGCGTAGCTTCTTGGCGCAATATGTGTTAGTAGCGTAGTCGATTGAATTGTAACTTGCATTTGCCATTTCAATACTTCGGTTTCACCAAGCTTATAAGACACGGGCTTAAGATCTGACTGTTTGAGGTTCAATTACCAGCCAGCTTGTATCTGATGACGCTAACGATACGCTCTACTTACTAATACTACTAACACTTATGATGTTATAAGCTCGGATCGATGTGCGTTGCTTTTTCTTGACGACAAAGCAAATAATATCTGTGATATTCAACGCGGGCACGTTAGATTTCTAAAGGTTACAATAGAAAAGGAATTATGTCTGTACTGTATCTGCATTGCGACTAAACGTTTTTTTCATATTTTTAAATCAACAGTATTTTCACTTACAATATATTTCGCATTTTGCTTTTGCATTATATTATTTTATTAAACGTTATTAATGTTCAAACAATACGCGTCTAGCAAAAGTGATGGCCCGTACCGTAACGTAATATTTTCACTCATTAATAAAGTTATATCTCCAATCATAGAATCTCCACAGAGACAGTATGGTGTTTTTAAAAAGTGCATACATACATATATGAGCGTGTAAAACAATACCCTCCCTTTGGGTCAGTCGGCTAGAAAATGTGATATAGATACGTTATAAATTGTAAGCATTAAACCGAAAAACTCATAACGCAAACGCGTACACAATAAAGCCGAAGTAGGCCGAATATCGAACCACTCATTTTAAAATTGTGAGGTGGCTTAACTACTGTGCTATTACCGCATCTGATTTTATCTTAGATTAGATTAACTATTCGACATTTTAATTCACCAGTGACAAGGGTCCTTATTCTGGAGGTTTCGAAAGCTAATTGAACAGCGATTTAGGTTTACCAATATCAGAGATATAATTTTGAGTCGTGAACACTTCTGGATGGTGGTACTTCTGGTCATTTCAATAATTAATTTAACAAAAAAGTATGCTATAATCGCCAAAATATTAATTGATCACCGACGCCCATGAACATATATAACACCTGAGGAACTGCAGAGGCATTGCCGGTCTTAAGGAAGGGAGTACGCTCTCTTTTTGAAGTTGTTTTCGGATCTTTGTCGAATTGTACATAACAATGATGTTAGAACAAGATCATATTAAAATTGAGGGACATCGTTAACATTAATCTATAAAAAAAATGTAACTTTATTTGATACAAACGCGTGGCTATGAATACTCGAAACTGCGCTCCGGGCTTTATATTTGAGAAAATTAAATTTGTCTCACAGATAGCAAATTTAATTTTCGCAATTTAGGTGTACGAAAATTATTTAAAACAGCTAGCTGAAATTTTCAAAACTATCTGTCGCAGTAAAACTGTTTATGTGAATTTTAATTTATATGATATAATTTTTAAAACTTTTTTGGTCCAATCGGTATAAATTACAAACATTTTAAGGCGATGAACAGTCAGACTTAGGGTAGTCTGCATGCTTTTTTATGTTTAGCATTTCTGCTGTTACATGTACGTCGCAAGATACAACTAGAAATATAGGCAGCATATTCCTGCGTTTTTAAAGCACACCCTTGTCACCGACACATATTAACCAACCGTAATCGTTATCGGCTAGACTTTCGTTAGGTAAGTTCTGTGGACTTTGGACTATGTAGCTATGGAATTTAGAACGTTGATGGATGGGATGGATGAAATTCGTACGAAGGATCTCAAATTGAAGAGCTCCATGCACTCACAACGATACAATCATATATCATTTAAAACATGTTTTATACCGCGTTTTAATACGGCTTTTAGTCGTGACGTCACATCCGCTGATACATAAGCGGTGTTGCCAACATTGGTAACACTAATTGTTTGGCTCTCGGCTCATCCAAGAAAAGAAAACGCTTTCACAATACTCTGTCCGTAAATAGCTGGCTATGTTACGCGTGTGCTACGTGCGATGAGTGATGGAACCCGTTGATCAAGGGATTACTAAGAAGGAGGCGTAATGCCTTAGCCTACTGTTATATCAATTCGATTCTTTGATTAATAAACATACAATAAAACATTATTTTTCTTTAAGCAATGAAATATTTTCTTTTCCAACGATGAAAACGAAGTGCTTCTAATTTTACTCATGTAATGAACGAGGTCACAAAATCGCGTACATTCCTCTACATGCGTTCTACTTTCCAAGTGGTATTGGTAACGAATAGTGTGTGGAACTCGAATGTTATGATGTTTGAATGAACTTGTATTATACTAACAATTTTCAGTGCGTAGTATTGTGGTAGTTAATTGCAAAAACTTTGTTTTGATACTTATGCTTAAGAATCTCTGACTCAATAATTATTTAATACCTTCGGGCTATACTTCGGTATTTTGAATTTCTATCATCTTATTTAAAGCATGCATTAGCCTTAAAAATGTAGTGGCGGACACACTTTAAAAGTGTAGTGTCGGATATAAGCTTCTAATTATTGTTACACCAATCATTCCTGAGCCTTCTTAAACCTTTGGCTTTTCCGTTATTTTTTATAAGTCCTTCTTTCTTATTTCATCAAAGTCCAATTACTTGAGTAAAGTGTAATTTCCAAATGCAAACAAATTTATCTACCCGACAAAAATGGTTTGTGTAGGCGGCTCCTTAGACGTTTCCAGTGAAGTGTATCTATATATGTACGGGTTTATACGCATTTACACAACTCGCAGTACAGTTTTCTCAGAACAGTTTACTCATACAGTATTTGCAGAATCGCTCTTGCGAAAATAAAATAAGATCGATAGCGGTGTTCGAGTGGGTGTACCAGATCCCAAGGCCAAGGTCGAGCTCTCAGCTGTAAACCACAAGTTCGAGCTTGAGTACAATGTTGACCTACTAACGCTATTAAAATGAAGTGTGCTTTATAAACTTCTTATGATATCATGCTTTACACGACAAATGAGATGACTTTGTAATAAATTATTGTATAATACTGTAGACTTGAGCACAGACAGTAGTTTTACATAACAAACCGGATCTTTAATTTGATGAATGTGCGAATTGAAATATCATTTTCCTTAAAAAGTCAAATATGTAGATATATATGAATTTGTAGATGAGTTAAATAGAAACAAAAAATACCTGCAAAAAAGTTTCTTAATCTTTTAACTGCCCTATTATTTTACGGGTATTTTAACTGAGTGATTGATATTTGTAATTTTTATTTATTTATTCGACGACTCCCTTTAGGACTATCTCTTTTTTAATTTTCACACTTTAACATCGATCACGATAATTTCTGTGACTGAAGAAAGAACTTAAGAACGAACGTACAATGCAAAAAAGTGTCTACTTTTCCCTTCCGTATCATTCAATAACGAATAATGATATCGAATCTGGGCCAATTTCAAGCCAGACACAATTGCGCAATGAATTTACGATTTTCGATACAGGCAAAAAATAATATACTATTAAAATAACTATATTTCCTGTAACAGATTTTTTTGCTTGAAAAACATATCTAATCCCTTTTAAAAAGAAAACATAGTCTCGTTTATTATATTAAGGGTATTTTGCAAAATCATTCCTCGCCATCAGGTCCAGGAGTATATCTTGTATAGCATTTCGCGAAATGACGGCCGTCGAACAAATACGGAATATCAAAAGATAGCCCCGCCCGATACTTTACTCATCAACACATGTATCGTGAATGCGTTTAGATTAAGGCAACATGTAGATCAAACTGATTAAAACGACTGATTATTTTCCATATAGATAAAAGAATAAAGTCGTTTCGATTTCAATATGACGACGTACTAACGCACCACGAGGCCATATTCCAGCTTAGATGTGGAGTAAAACTAATTTTACGCATTTGATCGTGTTTATTTTAAGTTATTGTTTCGAGTACTTTACAGTGTCATGTGTCAGAAAGAAAATGAAAATCATGAAATACAAGAACACCACACGCTTTATCAATGAAATCAAAGTCCTTAGTTTGTTCTTTTAATATTAATCATTTTCCTCGACGAAAAGCGATGCTTGTTGATCTTTGATGTATATCAACGAATCGAACGGATAATTCTAGCTACGTCGTGGCTGTAACATATTGTTGGGAGATATTTTTCTTCGCAGTTTGTTTTTTTCCTCGTTTATCAATTCTTAGTAAGGCGTTAGTATCTATTGTTTACGTTTAAATTTACCTTGAAATTTATTTGTGTCATGATAATACCGTATTATGACCAGATATCACTTAAAAACAATAGAATAGAAGAGAATTTATGTAGCGGGTATTAATTTTCTGGTTCTCAGTTTATTTTCAAACGGGTCAATTTTTTATGTGACCTGTATGTGAAACAAACTTTGTATGTATGACTGGGCACCCTTGCGGTTCGTTATTATTAGCTTCGGTGAGGTCAATGTTGTTAGCATTTCTCTCCTCCTCTCCTTCTCTCCTCCCCCTCTCTTATATATCAATACGTCAATGCGGTATATGTAAGCCACTCACGGGATACTCTTTACAATAGTTCTTTTTCAGTAAATCTATTATCTGATCGATTTAGATCTGTTCACAAGACACCTTCTTTTGAAATGTTATTACAACCCACGTGTAATTACTGTTTATAATGGTACGTACTAAACATTCGAGTGAGATTTTTTTGCGCCCTTTCACAGAATGACGTATTATCGAAATTTTGCTAGTAAATATTACATTATAAATCGAAACTACGTCTTACGTTACGACTTTACGTTTTTGAATACATTTGGAGTAGGCAATATTTTGGTTTTTCACTTAGGACATCAGAGAGAGCTTAGTCACCGGGACCTAACCAGAGCCGAAAACATTACTAGCTTTCTAAAAAAATCTCATTAATTTTGTCTTGGTTCACAATTGAACCTAGGACCCGCGGTGTAACGAGCATATCAACCACTCTACACCAAGGTACCTTTACTCTCCGGTGTAAATTGGTTGGATTTGTTTATCTGGCTCGGCGGCGTATCACCTTGACAGTCACGTGCCTCAGCCTCAGCGACTGACTCATCTAACGATCACCGCGGTGCGCAGTGCTGCCACACATAAACAACGTTCTGCTTATTGCGTTTGAATTGTATTTGTTGTTTTTTTTTTTTTACTAGACGCCGTTTTGCCAACCTGTTTGCATGTTTATTTCGCATTCCAACCGATAAATTGATACTGTTACTCTTTTAAATGGTATTTTATATTTGTCGACTCGGCTTTGAATGGGCAAATTTAGATGGTAAACTTTTTTTATATACGGTGACTTTTCGAATGAAATATGTATGCACTGATCCTATAAGTCAATTGAACTATAAATAAAATTGAATAAAAAAATATCAAAGTGTTATTCTAGACTTTTGAAATGGCGAATCAAGGCTTTAACTTTGTTTGATGAAAAAATAATTTCGTCGTTTTTGAGTATATCAAATTTTGCCCCTTAATTGTAGGAAATTTGAGGTTATTTACTATTAATTTTTACAATTATATTTTTATTAACCGCTTATTATACTACTCTATTTGTCTTGGCTTGAAGATACTTTCATTTTATTCAAACGAAAGCAATGAATCCGCCAAGTTGTACGCGGTAATAATTGCGAAATAAAAATCCTCATTCGATTACCGGATATCCGCGTCAAAATACTGGCAACATATTTTTATACCACTATGCTAAGAGATGACTAAGACCTATTTAAGATTTTGAAATATTAAGTTGTCATCAGGTCGAATATCAGACGCTTGTCATAGGGCACTTTCTTATTTAAACGCTGTAATACTGTGGCACATTTCGTCCTTGAAATATAGTCCTTCCGTTGATATCACCTATAGTTACCTGCATGGTACTCTTTCGTCGAGAAGTTGAAAACAGACGAAACGAAATTCTATTTTCAGTTTTATCTTATAGTAATAAGGTGTATATTTTTTTGCAATTTGCATTTGTATTGCAATAAAAGAACACGAGAAGGCACTCGCCTTCACGTGTTTCTACATTATCGCAATGAATGAATTAAACTTGTTACTTCTTTCATTACGTCCAATTAATTTATGAAATAAAAGCCAAGAGAAATTCAGGTTCTTATGTCCGCTACATTCCGTTTCATGAAATAAGGGCTTCTCTATGGTTTGCGGTGTACGTAATAAGTTTTATATAACATGTAAAAGTGTCAATGAAAGACCATTCATTCTACTACTAGAAAAAACTGTAATTATGATGAACTTGGTTATATAAGATTGACTGCATCTTGGGAAACAATAAACTTGCGTGACTAACTATGAAATATATATGACGTGGAAGACTATTGCGACTTTAGAAAAGTATCTAATAGTAAAGTGATGTACCACAACAAGTAATAGTAAATTTTAAAACCAACTAACTGTATGACAACCATCACATAATCATACTACCTGTGACACTCCGGGGAAGAATAAGAATCTAAAGACATCTCACTCTTCAAAATCGGTCAATCCGGTTAAGGTACAGGTCTCAACGAAACAGACATACATACATATGCGCGAAAAACGTTACTCTCCTTCTATGATTACTGTCACCGGTCCGGTAAAAATTAAAAATAAAATAAAATCACTAACTTTTGTATTACTGAAAAGTAAGACACATGAAAAAATTCAGGTTGCTAATAAAACTTTATCAGCTCTGCACCATTTACGCATGTAAATAAATGTTGATAAACTTACAAGGTCTCGAATTTATTGTCTCAACAGGACTGATGTTGTGTTAAATACAGCGTATGACTAACTGTACTATGCAACAAAAAAAAAACAATTATTTTACAGGAAATAATGAGCCTCCAAGCAATCTAGAGGATATTAACCTCTACATTTTAATATCCTACTCTATTGAAGCATTTTAACAGTGCTCGGGTTTTACAGCCGTGGTAGCTTGAAATGGCTTACAATTGTTGTAATGTATACAAAGATTTATTTTAAAAATCTCCTCCTCACGTCAACGTGAGGTACGTTAGTTATCCTTTAACTGTAATATTAAACATATTTGGAAAATACATGCTGATTATATATTATTTGGCCGCAGATCTACACGTGCAATGGATACTTTGAGGTATAAAGATTTCAAAGGTTAAAACTAAACGTAGCTGTCGAAGGGATCTGGAAATGTACCCGACGTCCATTTTGTGCCTTACCGATAAGAGCATTTCCATTTAGATCTTGTAGTGTTGCCATAGGCACCGTATAGACTGTTACTATAGCTGTGAAAGCTTTTAAGTAAAGGTCGTACGTTTAAATCGATAGTTAGTTCTACATTTATGAAGACTTAATGCTCACGGCGAGGGGCCACGTCTCAGTAGCATAAGTCATCACTGGCAACACACACTGGTCGAGGCATTTCGTCCTGAGGCACTGCTATAGATATTGAGACGAGAAGATATCTCGAAAA
>JWHW01025868.1:165234-177758 GCA_000931545.1 Papilio glaucus
ATCCAGGTGATGTAGATGATACCTGGCGGTCTGTCGGGTCGTCCGATGACGAAACTCGGCGGCAGGAATCGTTCCAAACAGTTCTTCGGAACACTCCCCGTGGTAAATACGGTATAAAATACAGAGGGAACTGACGTCCCTCCGCAAGGCGAAAGTATCAAGCCGATCGGTAAGAGCTCGGTCGTTGACGATTCGAGTCGCTCGTCTTTATTGACGAGCTTAGTTTAGCTGAACGTGTATTAGCTTAACCATTTTCATTTAATTTAAATAATATTTTATATTTAAAAGCCGCGACAGTCGACGTTAAATTAGTCTTATTTTCTGACGAGTTGGGCATCAGAAGGTTATTGCGCCTACGTACGCAGCGTTCTTTACTAGTAACTAGTTTTCACATTTCACACAACGTCTTTCATAGAACAAGTTACTAAATTTAGAACTAGATATTTCCTTTATTTTAATACAGCACGCAATGCCTTCTCGCTTATGTGAGTCTCGATGTCACAAATAACATTACTTACATTATACTTTATTACTTCGTAGCTCTCTAAATCAATTACCACGATATCCAATATTATCGTTTCATCAATTACACTGGATAGGTTCGCGAGGTAACGTCAGCGCGCCGGGATGATTAACATCCGGAGCGGGAAGGTCGCTGTGACGTCACCTCCGCACGCCTCTTCCGGCCCCTTACGTGCAGACATCGCCATTCACTACACGCCAGTCAAATAGTTATTGCGTATTTAAATTACTCGTGTTATAGTTTCACTCTAAACTAGATTACTAAAGTAGCTGTAGCTTTTATAATAAAGAACTCTCACGACTTGGATTCAAACATGCACGAATGGGTCGGCTCGACCGGTGAAATACCACGACCTCACAGAAGACAGGCGTGAAGTGGAAGTATTCTTCGTTTCGTTTGATGGGTGCCGGAGTCCTAATTCTGATCCACTAACCCTTCCAATCCTATTCTAATAAGGAAAGTATGGGAAGGAGGCGAAGACCATTCGACGGGGGAGGGAATGAATAGAAGAATGAAATATCCTTTTTTCTATTTATACCTTCTGTTCATTAAAAGTACGTAACGCACCTGTAACTCTGTAGCTTGTATGCGGTCACTTAATATCCGGTGAACCACTTGTTCCTGTGCTACCTTTTTCAATAAAAAATATTTTCGTATCCACTTTACCATATGACATACCTCTCAAGATTTCCGTACGTCCGTACGTTTGAATCATCGTTTATTATGTGTACAACAAAAGATTCGAACAATTTGCCAGCGTTAGCGAACTTCAGGGCTTCTTGTTTATTGATTATATAAATATGTTTCTTTTCTAATCATTTTTGCCAATAAAATGATATCGAAGCAGTTCGCATCTTCATGTAACGCGCTTCGCATACTAATATCGTCAACATTGCATAACACCTGACACGAGTTTCAAAGGAGGGGAGGTCACATGTATAGACAGTCCAAGTTATTTCTTTTAATCTCTGTTCTCCACATTATCTTGTCTGCACTCAGTTCTATCAATACCATTATTCAGACCATTATTGCTCGTAATGGAGGTAAAACAAAAGAAGATACGCTACTACTAACAAACGTAACTGCTGTTAAGTCAACTCTATGCCGAGTTATTCCCACAAATATCTGAGTCACGATATAAATATACTATTGATCTATTATTATTATTACTATGAACTGCGATATGTCTCAATTAATAATTGTCATAATAGTAAGCTGTTGTGTATTTTAAGTTCTTTTTCCTTATTAAATAACGAGCCTTGAAGGACAGTACAACCTAGGGTTACTTTTCTGGAAGTTTTTTTACAGAAACGCAGTAATATTTGTATAAAAATTTGTGATGGTACAAGAGCTTAGGAATTAAAGAAAATATTGTAATCTTCTTTCATAGCTTAGCAGTTTAGCAAACTTAAACCGATGTACCAATTTATAAAATCTTCTACCTATGTTCTAATAGTATAGATATAAATAAAATGTTAAAGTATTTATAAATTCTCATAATTGGACATGCAGATGTTTTAATATCAATACCGGGGGAAATTCTCAATACAAATTAGTACAGACACAGCTGACGCCGGCAATATACCGCAGTCGCCGGTGGGGGCGGGATGTAGATTTGCCTCACACAACACGCAACTTATGTTTATATAATGGGTAGAATGTTACAGTACATACATATAATATTCATTATTTACAGTGCCACTAATGTAAGCTTTACAGTGCTTATTACAAATTCGGCTGTTTTAGTGAGGCCTAGCGGAATTCCCTTCTCTAACTCTCTTACGCTAAGTTACTCTACGTTAATTATTCGGGTTAATGTACTAGCATACTCGGACCTCTTTAAAACATTTGGTGAATAAAAATAATTCAGGATGGAACACCATCATGAACGTTGGTCGTAAGTGATGCTAGAAGCTAGAGGACGCTAATGGTTTTCGTATATCGTTGCTGGTGTACCTTACGTCTAAGTGAAAATTTAAATAAGAAAGAACCAACATTTATTATAGAGATTATAACTTCCAAGGCCGATGCCACAAAGATGTATTACAATCTTTGTGGCATCGGCCTCGTAACAAGTGACTCGTGTCGTAAGTTTGTTAGCAACGGCGATCAATATCCGCAAAACCAATTTATGATGTAATCAATTAACGCCTCGGCAACTCCTGTAAATAGTTTTGTCAACTGTCAATTTTACGTCTAAATCTATGGTGTGTTTTTATTGATTAGGTAAAATAAATAAAGCGGATATATGTATGAAGAAAGAACAGTAAGAAAGGACATTTTCAAATAAATCCATATTCACTTACGCACACATCTACTTACGTACTTGCACGGATGTCATTTAATTTTGTCAAATTTTAATGAAGACGATGCGTGGTTATCACCCGGAAATTCATGCCACGTGCTTTGGCATCCATCATGCCGAAACACAAGTACAACTTGCTGCTGCTAATTGTTATGGGATCGATCGAAGGGAAGAGCCGCGCTTGTCGCAGGTAAAAGTCGTGGCTGCGAAACATATGAGAATGGACGGGGTTTAAATCAACTGAAGTCACGCACAGAATAGGGGTACATTTGCGAAGTTAGTGGCCAAACATTAGCATTGAAGAAGTATTATAAGAATAATAATTAAGACGAAACTTACGTAAAATAAAACAAATCTGCATAACCGAGCAGTATTCCATTCCAAATATTTGCATAATAAAATTTAATAAAGTAATACACAACTATGCATCATTTAAACATACGACTACGTCCATAAAGTTTAAAATAAATCCAACCAAGTTAAAAGAGCAGTAAAGAGAGGAGGTTAAATTGCTCTCTACTGGAGCGCTGCTTGCGGCTTAACGCTAAACAAAACCGTAGGGACGCATTTTGGCTGAGAAAGGTGTTCCCGTTCCTTTCTGGGATAATTTTTTACCGCGTTGTGTATTTGGCGGGCGGCCCAGTTGTTGCCGCAAAGAACTTCTATATAGGTTAAACGAACCATTTCTGTTTTCAAATACCGTTTAATGCCAACGGCTTTGTTATTTCCGTCTGGAAATATCTCTGCAATTTTTACTCAAAACCAAACCTATAATATTGAGGTATGTTCTAGAGCCTTCTATGAGACACTCGTCTCCAAACATATCACATAAATACATCATGTAATGGGGAAAGTGCTCCATACGACTATGATTTTTTTTTCTATAGTCATAAACAATGATGAATGAACGATTGCTTAAGATGAAGATGACTGGATATGTGCTTATATCATACGACAAGAACGTCGAGTCGTCGATTTTATTAGAGAAAAAATTGTCTGTCTTCAGGTTCGGTGCTGCTTCATAATTGTGTATAGGAATTCGTTATAACTAACATTTTTAATTAAACGAATGAAGCGATTCGTTTAATTAAAAATGTTCTCAAGGTATGAACTCTTATGAACGAATAGCATTTCATTTGCGTTATTCATAAAAACGTGCGTTACAAACCTACCTTCCTGCCTCGATGTGTTTTTTGCAACTTTTTGTGGAAGTCAAAATACTGCCGATTTGGGTCCTCGTTTAAATTCTGCAGCAGCTGATTAGAATTTATGATTGCAATCACTTTGTACTACATTGTAGAAAACCGGAATTTCTCGTATGTTGTATTTTCTAGTAAAAAAAATACGTTTTCTTAAATTATCCAAAATTTTTACGACACTTTTTGCTAAATAGTTTCACAGCGAAAAATCTTATCTACAAATATTGTTTACGTTTGAGTAAATAGATATGGAATCATATAAAATGTCTGTGGAGAATATATCGGAATCCAAAAGAGAAAGCGATACCCACATCGGTATCCGACCCACCTGGCAGATGTTCGCTGACAGCTGCGCGTGCGTCCTTTTTTTACTCACTCCGTCGATTCAATAGTCGTTATTATATTGCGGGGCAACTCCTGCATTTGACTGAACCACAACGCAAATAGCTCGGTGTGACAATTTGCCGGGATTCCATTGTACACAAACGTGAGCGGCATCTCTATTGCGCAACTAGCTTGCATGCGAAAACTATTACGAGTGATAACGAAATAAGTGCTACCGGTATTCTGATTCGTAACTGGTATAAACGTAATATTAACTACGTGGTTTGCAGTATCTATATGCATTGGTATTATTAGAATCGTAACGTAATTAGACCTAGAACGTTGAATACATATATCCTACATAACAAAATAGTAAAATAGAATATTCATATTGCAAATGAAAATAGGAGTGAAAAGGTTAGAAGAAATTAGAGTTTGCTAAACTAACTACGGGCAAAACACAGTAGAAATAATAAGGGACGCTGAAAACCAGCACCATATTGCTTATAACATGCGGCGGTACACTCCAAGCCTGCTACCTTTATATGTAATTAATGCTTTAATACTCAGTGTTTTCTAATGTTTTTTTTTTTTTTATTTGTTTAATGTGTATAAAGTATATCGCATCAATATATTGTTTGCTAGCATTATAGCGACGGTCGATCGTTTTGATAACGTTAAAAACCCAAGTATTTAATTAAAATTATGGCTAACCCACTCAGACAGCAATTAACTAATTGGGACGCCTCTATTCTAAAATATCTGGGGTAATAAGTTTACGGCGACACGCTTAGAGGTTTTGAATTTCGCAGCCTATTTATATTATTTTCATTCATTAAATTTTTATTCTCATAGTATCAATATTGGAATATTGGATGACAAATGGTATACCCATTTAAATATGCAACGCAATATGAGAATAAATAATGTAAAAAGTCGACACTGAAAACGAACATTGTACACATGTCGAAGTAAACCAATACGACTTGAGTGGTTCGTCTCCGAATTTGGCGATACGAATCTAATGCCAGACGAGCAAAGTAATTCTATTACCTAAAGTCATACGTATATTCCTGGGTATGTAATAAATAACTGGAGAAATATATCGGTGTCGACAAACTTGTAGAATATGGTGGAAGTATTTCTGACTGAGTATATACATAAGTTGCAGTCATGAAAAAATATTTAAAAAATATTTTTGATTTAAATTAACTTTACTACCATCGGATAGATGAGGACAAATATTGACCTACTTTAACTGACTCGCTTCCTGAAGTAAGTACGGGGTGCTGGACGTATGTGACAAGCTGCGACAGCCCAGTCAGGTGTCATTCATCCTTCCCGCACCGTGTAGCTACCTCAATAACCGACTCAGTTTAACAGTAGACCCATAATAAGAGCACAAATCTGACATGATGAGCATATCGGTAGCTTTGTGAGTCAATTAATTAAATGCCTTCGTTTTCCTTGCTTCTTTTCTTACATAAAAGTATCAAACACACATACAAATCTCCTGTTTGCAGATATTTGTTCTTCATCTCGTTGTGTTGCTTCCTACTTTAACTACATGAAATATGTTTTTCAATAAGAAAAAGCAGTGTGTTTAAAGGTTTCGTCACCAGAGCAGTCGCGTTCCGTGAAGTCTACGTAAGATAACAAGTCCTTTATATCCGGTACTCCAAACCTTTACATCAGGTGAAAACTGGACTGTGGTCCATACAGTCCCATGAGATATTAAGTGGCCATGATTAGACGGTACGCTCTAGTTTAGTAATTCGCGTATTCACTAGTTTCTTGTAGGTATTATTATATTATAATAGGACGATAGAACCATTGGTTAATTAATTTTGTCTTAAAAATATATAATAGGGCTACATTGTATAAAACGTTCGTAGTTGTAACGGTGACGACGTCCGACCGCCTAACCTATATTGTTCCGCTCAAGCTGATGAAAAGCAACGTTGCATAGCGAAATTCACTCGATAAATAGGACAAACTCATTGTGCTCCACCCACCATTCAGAATATTCCACTGAATTGCCGTATATTTTAATTACGGACGGAAATCTATGAATCGTATATTTTTGCACATTAAGCATTTGAACATTATGTCTTTATTGTCTTTGTTTTTTTTGTTTGTTTTGATACGTGGTATATTTAGTAGGAAAAGTGTGGCTTAAAAGGGGATGGTGTGACGAGAATTGAGAGAAAACGAGTGGTTCGGGCATGTTGAAAGGATGAATGTTAGTGGCCTACTAAAAAGGGCGATATATGGAGCACCCATAACCGACGAGCATGTATGCGTAAATGTATGAATGTAGAAGAATCGAGAGAGGTGTGCCAGGATCGCGCCAAATGGAAATGCATGACCTCTGCCTACCCCTCTGGGTTACGAGCGTGAGCGCATATTTATTTATTTATTTTAAAGACACATTCCATCCACACCATTTTGATGGCTGACATTACACAACTGTACGGTTTCCGAGCAACTTCCGTACAACCGTCTTGCGGTTTGATTTGTCTCCACCGGTATTTTCAAACCAATACGACCTTCATGAAAAGAACGTACTCGGTCCTTGTAGGTTGAAACGCATCTGCGGTTCCTCTAGTATAGTGGATACCTTATTCCTTTAATTTACTTTGTATGTATTAATATTGTTTTTTTCTTTCTGCTTTCAGGTAAGTAGTTATTGTGAAGCCTCCTTGTTGGTTTGTAATTTTTTATTAATTTATTGGACGTCATGATTATTGAATTTATTTTTATCAAATTTTGATGAAAAAACGATAGACTCCGTTGTTGCTGCTTGTTTGAAATGGACTTTTAAGTTACTTTAATATAATTGGAGACAAAACTAATGGTTATAGCTACGGCGACTGTCACGTTAATAAGTTAAGTTTAACCTTTAACTACTAATAAGAAATCTATAATTAAATTGAGAGTGAGAGGGTGCCCTATTTGCTAGTCACGTGAAATGTTCACAAAATCTATTTAAATAAAAGAAGAACCTGTACACAGCCCAAACTATTGGGCCTAGAAACTTGAATTTTCTCACTGAGAAAGGATTTTCCTTAATTCATCCCCTAACTGTCTAAAGTAGGGGATGAAAGTTTGTATAGATAAATAATATTTTGCAATGTAAGATGACCGGTGATCTATATGATCGATCATATCAAATAAGGTTAGGGTGTAAATTAAATTGCACTGCGGGTGAAGCCGCGGGGCTCAGCTTGTTATAAATAATATTGTATATTTGCATAAAGATAATGGACTTCATTTGGAAACAGGTATAGGTTGCCCGTGGGCCCCGTGGTGACGTCACGGCATTTGTAATTCAAATACGTTGATATCGACGTGCGGCCGATAGAAGCGCGTCCGCGTTTACGACGCCGTTCCACTTTGCGAGAGCCGCATTGTTACGACGCGCATTATGCCTAACCACGTTCGAATTAAAATTTTGTTTAATTCTAATGATAACACGTTAAATAACGGTCGTGATAATTATTAAATTTAAAAGTAATACCCGAGAGGAGGGGAGGCTTGTATCCCTGCAGTGGGGAAACATACTAAAGGCTTAATTATTATTATTACTGCAAAAGAGAAGGCCCGCGGGGCTCTTTCTTTCTCACTCTTAGTGTCGCTCTGCTGTTAATCTTCTAGCATACCTAACTCATCGTTGGGCGGAGGTAATCGAGAGCAAGGCCTTGGCGGTTAGCTGGGACGTAGCAAAAGCCTTTGATCCGGTCTATCACAAAGCGCTTCTCTCGAAGCTTTCTTTAGGGTCGTAGCATTAAGGTTGTTATAGAAGGTGCATGCTCGGACTCTTAATCTATAAATCCTGCACCCGAATTCGTCATCGTTAAACTTGGCAGAGATCCCTATCATCCGCACCATCTTGCTGGTGGGATTTCCACTACCGTGCGGTTTTCGCGTAATTACCTGCCTCGGCCAGCAGCACAGCATCTTGTGTAATGATGTGTCGCCAGCGGTTTTCCTAAACCAATACATGACATAGTCTGAAATTACGGTTAACGAAGCTTTTCTTCATTTCTAGTAAAATTAAGATATTATTTACTATGTATCTATACTTTTAGTGATTTAAACAGTAGAAGTTGCTGTAATATTTTTACTAACACCGAGTAAGATGTGACTTATGACGACATCATACCATCCACTCGGCGTAGCGCAAGTCAATAATTTTCGCACGGACGACTTATTGAGCGTCGGGGTTTCGTTTTACGCCCATTACCCTTGCCACTACTCTGCAATTTATGCGCTCAATTCCCTCTGTGCCCTTTTGTCTGGTATTTGGCAAGTGTTTAATTTTAATGTCTGCAGGTATTGTTTTTAAGATCAAACAATTAATAATATAATTTTCATAATTAAAACTAACATTGCGGCCTTGCTTTGTAATGCCACGTAAAAAGAGTGTTATGTTTTATATATTGTATAATGGACTCGTCAATAAATTGTTCATTTTCATTAAGATCGAATGAATGCTGTGTCGCATTAAAAGCTAGCGAGCATTAATGTTTATATATTTGATTATTTCAGTTAACTATAACGATGTGCAATCTGCTTTCATCTCACATTCTTTCACTTTATCTCCTTAATTTTCCATGTCTATAACTGTAATAAATGATGATAATGTTATTATTAATATTATCGGAAGCCCACTTACCCAGCCCGTGAAGTTATCCTTCCGAGTTCTGACATCTGTAATAATTTAAAGACCCCCAGCCCTATGTTGCTTTGGTGAAGTTGCAAAGTAAAATGTCATGGTAAACTATGTGCGAAAGCTATTCCGGGAGCCGCAAATAGTTTTACAGTTCACTGGCTTCCAGCGACGGCTCTTTGTTTCTACTGAGACCCCTTTTCACTCATCGCGGCGTTTGTGGGACATCTGGATGTACTGATGATGCGGTTGTGTCGTCTGTTTTATGATTATGTTATTACTACAACTTTTATCAGCTTGTGTCACATTTTAAACCAAATAAGTAGTGGATTAATAAGATGGGAGGGTTGATCTCTGGTTTTTTTATAGGAACGGGCAGTGTTGATGATAATGAGTGGTGCTCGTCCTTGCGTAAGACTGGTAGAAATGTTAAGTTATAAATAGTAAGCATTGACATTTAAAAGAAAAGGTCGAAGCTATTTGTAATCTGTGCAGAGTATTTGGCATGTGCACGAGTTGCACTGAATTTAGTATATACAGAATATTAAAGAAAAACCCAGGTAGTCACAAGGACTGCCGACAGAAGAGAAAACTCAAAACAGGTGGAAAGACGCGACAATAGTTTAAAAATAAATAAATTATCAACAAAACAAAAGTGAACCCTTGTATCTTAATATTAACATTCAAAATTGAATACAACAAAAATCCGTTGAAACTGTTCCAATTTAAAAAAGGATGTCGCTGACGCATATTGAGCATATTCACGCGAACCAATAAGATTTTCCTCTACCAAGAAATCGTTTAACGAGGCTAAAGAAGTTTTCACTTTAAACAGTTTATTGGCAATGGTTGTGGGCATACAATGTTAGTGGAATAAGGTCACGATCGCTGAAATATTAAGTGATCCAAATCTAAGAAATCCTAATTGAATTACGGACGACTTTTATCATGTCATTTCAAGCAAGATCTGGTAAAACATACAACCACAACTTCTTAAATGAAAAATCAACCATTGGTTTACGTAGTCGTTAGAGCTTTTGTATTTAAATGTAAACTAAAAATAATTAACGATGATAAAGAATTAATCAATAATGATATTCGTAATAACGATACGATCAAAATTAATTGTGTTATTTTAGACGAACGTTATAACAAACATAACAAGCGATTATCGCTAACTTTTGAAAACTTCACCTGCAATGTTACATTTATATATTTTAACATTTGTATGCTTGAAATTACGTGTCCTTTTATCCCGTAAAGCGCAGTTTCCGGGTTCGATACCTGGCTGAGATAATTTGTATGTGAATAAAAATCACAAATATTTGCGACAAAAGAGCAAGCTTTTTGCCTAATGTTAAATGACTGCAGCCCATGCCTATTTGCCTATTTGCAATAAGAAAATGAGTTGCAGATGCGTTGCCCACATATTTAATAGATATTCGAGGGGTAAATGCGGTTAATTTGACCATATCCTAAAAATTTCTTGACACTACATATTGAAAGACTGATGTTCTTTAAGGAAAACAAAAATAATAGATTATTGTCCAACCGTGTTGTACTGGCGGAGCGCCAAGCACGCCGTTTGTTGTGGAACCGTGTAGAACATAAGGGGAAGATGCCGCAGTGTCGGTGCGGTGTCTTTGACACACAACAATCCCTGCTCTTGTTTCTTTATAACACAGATAAAATACACTCATAGTGCGGCTTTGAATTTGCATTCTAACAAGTTTTCTAATCTTGTACGTGGTAGAATCATTAATGTAAAAATCTATGTATAACGAAAGTTATAAATAAATATTTATTTTTATAATAGAATGACAAATAAGCAAGTAGTTTGCTTGATGTTATGTGACAATATCCTCAATATTATAATTTTACTTTCTAATATGACAACCTTTTTGTAAAAAGGACGGAAGATTGAAGGAAAGATAAATGCGAAAGGGAATCGTGCTTGCGACGACATCTCACTTGTTAGAAGAAATATAGATTCGCTTAGGAACAATATAAATAATTATAGTTTGCAAAAATACTCAAAGTTTTTAGTTACTTAGACGTTACCATTACTTTAAGCTTTATTTTTGTATGAAGTAAATTCTCAATCGAGTAAATTGTCGACTTTTACAAAGAAATAAATATATGGACGAATTGAAAAGCCTTTTCCTGAATCCAAATAATTTGTACTACCCATTGGGGTAGAAAAAAATTTGGATTCCTGGTGAGAACTAAGTTACTTAGACGTAAGTATGAAATTAATGTATTGTCATTCGTCCTTAAAAAGTACGCAAGTTTTCATATTAGATATCTTGATGTTGTTATCTCGAAAGACTATTAATTAAGAAAAGTTCTAAGATAGGATATCCAAAAATAGGATGATAAATCATTTCCTCGAACAATAGTTACTAGAACCTGCTGTATATGAATGATAAGATTTAATCGTCAAAGACTCTACAGGCACAGTAGTTGTTATTGACTGAGATTTCCAGATCTTCATCTGGTATCATTATCCAAAGTCTTGCCGCACGTTAATCGCAGTCCCTTTAAAAGTCCAGCGTCTCACCGCTAAAGTTCTCATTACCGGCTTGAATGCGTCCATTTTCTTCGTGAAATGAAATAGGACAGTTTCCTTTGACCTTTTCACGCTCCGAAAGAGGCTTTGCTATACAGTTTATTGCGCAGAGCCCCTTTAAAAGACGGTTTGTGATGTCTTGTCAACATTGATTTTATGTTGTACTACAAGTATACTTATGTGTAGTCTAAGATAGTTTAATAGATTGCCGAAAGCATGTTATTAAAGCTTTTGATAGACATTCACAATGAACACCCTAGACGGGTATTATATTTACTGAATAGGAATCCTTCAATTAATGTAATGAAAATTAATGTGTGGATTTTTTGCCTTTTTGAATGTAGCTGATTTGTAAAAAATGTTCAATGTATGGCATATTAATATTATTTTATAATCTATTTTGATATTATAAAGAGAAATGATTTGATTGTTTGTTCCGGATAAACCCTCCTACTACTAAACCTTTTAAAATTTCTGTCACCGATAGAAAGTTCTGTCGGCGAGAAACCGAGGGTATATATTTTTTACTGTCTAAACATCTATCCGAGCGAAGCTAGGCGGGTTTGCATGTATGTAGTGTAATTCTAAACCTCAATTCAATCAGTAATGTAAGTTAAAAAAATATACGGACCGACGGAAGTTACGAATTTGCGTATCAACTAGCAATTATCCCATGACCCTTTTAGGAATGAGGTATTTTATTGAGTAATATTAAGTACTGGCAGTGCCCTGCGGTTTTACTCGCCCTGCAATTTTACTTAAACTAAATGATATTACCTACTGAATACTACCCTAACCTCACCATCTCCTTGCCCTTTTAAACTCTGACCGTAGTCCATACTATATAGTTATACTACTATATAGTTCTGACTACAGTTTTTACGGAAATAGGAAAGGGAAGTAACCATTTTTTGTTTATCTCCTCTGTCCAT
>JWHW01025868.1:178161-193520 GCA_000931545.1 Papilio glaucus
TACCTTTAAACGAGCAATTCTTTCGAATTCGAGTATATACATATCTATAATCTATAATCTGAATCTCGGAAACGGCTTCAAAGATTTTCATGAAATTTATAATGCGGAGGTTTCGGGGGAGATAAATCGATCTAGCTGGAATTGTGTCGTCTAATACAGCCGACCACGATTCACAATTTTCAAGTTTTGATCCATGCTAGGATTCTCTGTTTACTTTAAATTATACTCTAATCAGATTTTGTAAAGTTATTTTGCTTACCAAATTTTCGTAAATCGGATCATTTTATCAGGCTGTATACCACAAACTCTGTCATAGACGTTCTTTTTAAATAAAATTTAATAATAAAATCAAAAAAATAAAATATTAGTTCATAAGACCGTACGCAAGTAGTATGCTCGAATTTTGTAATAAAAATGGGAATTTAGTTTTTCGCTTAATAACCTCCCAACACAAAATTTGGTAGAAACCAATGAACTCTGACTATGTATTTGAGCTATGAATGCGGCAGAGTAATTTAATTTATGATCGCATACTGCAGAGATGTCGTTGTTTCGTGTCAACTTAATGAAAATGTATTGGCCGTATTTTGCACAATACCTTTGACATTAGGACGTTGCACTTCGATATACTTTATATATTATTTAGAGAATTGACGGTATTTACCTATGCTACTATTATAAGGAGAAAAGATTTGATTGTTTGTTCCGGATAATCTTAAAAACTATTCAATTGATTTTAAAAATGATTCCACCAATAGAAAGCTCTTCTGTCAGCGAGTAACCTCGGCTATATTTTATTTGTATATCTATCTACCTGAGTGTTAGGGGTTTATATTTTGCACGGACCTGTTTATCTCTGTGCTACGTTTATACATCTACATGTATTTTATTCTCCTGCACCTTTATTAGTATACCTTGTTTCATAGCAAGATGGAATTGTTCTAAACAAATATTTTTACGTTAAAATTCGTAAATTCCAAAATATTTTCGAAAAACATTTTTTTCTCACATCACCTTATAACATTAGCTATCTATATTATACAATTTAACTTCACTTTATATCAAGATTTCCACAAAATTAGAACATTTACAATGAAAGTATAAAAAGTGTAATGGCAACCAAGTATGGTAAATGACGTTTGTTTGTTTACAAAAAATCTATCTTGCTATGAAACAAGGTATACGTTATTTTGTTTAAAGTTAACTTTGAATCAAAGCTTTTCTTTTTAATAAATACTAACGACCCAATCCAACTTTGTACGGACAGCAGAGCTTATATTTCAACATTTTATTTTTCTTTCGTATCTTTTTCAACAGTCATCATATTGCACCCAAGTATGTATGTATGTTTGTTACATTGTAACCTCCCATAGACTAAACGACTGGATCGATTTTGAAGAGTGGGTTCCATCAGATTTGTATTCTTTCCCGAAGTGTCATAGGTAATATCTAAAAATAAAGATGATCGACAATTTTAACAAACAAAAATATTGGTTTATTTAATAAAACATTACTTTTATAGTATGTAGTGATGATACAAAATTAAGATTGTTTAGTTACGTTTTAGTAATAACGGCATGCGCTATATGTATTGTACGCACGTATATTTATAAACATACAAACTTTACCCTCTCTGTCATCTTCCGGAAATGACCGAGTAACATTTTGCAGGCATCCTGTCTCCACATCTACAGAAACTACTCTACTATTAATATAAACGTGTTTTAACTCGTACCTTTAGGGTTGCTACCCATAAATTTTCAATGATAGGGTCCAAGCACTTTCAGTTATCATAAATATTACAACGTTAATAATGAAGTTAATTACGTCTGTCTACTTTTTTCTGTGTATATATTCCTCCCAAAATGCACGCTTTTATTACAATACATCGTAATTCTTATTTCTCGTAGTTCTGTTGTTGTGTTCTGGGAAATTCTTTCATAATTTGTATTCGACGCAAAATGAAATATCCTTCCTGGGAATGTACATTCCCAGCATATTTAATACTTTTTAATAAATTGGGTACAAAGGGAGAAGCAATATGAGATTAGAAATGGTTTAGTTATTCTTGTAACAGTTCTGAATTCTGCATTTTAACAAAAAAAAAAATTATTCGTCACTTCACGCTCTCTTTCATGAAAAGAGAAATTCGTAAACACATCACGTGCAATGGCGACTCGAGTACTTTTGTAGTGCGCTTGAAATGTGAGCAGTTAGTTGCCTATGCCTCGCACTTGAACTCTACTATGTAAATAAAAATTATATGTAGTTAGTATTTCTATGAACTTCATCTTTTTATTTATAATAAATAAATATTTCACTTCATGTTAACAAATTTTACAAAAATAAATAAATTTGTTTTGAAGTGTAAGGTTGTACTGGAATAGTCGAATGGCGGATTGAAATCTGCGTACATTTCGGTGTTCACAATACTAAATACATAGGATATTGACGCTTACAATAAACGTACGAGTTACTTTATATAAGAAAAAGAAAAAGTATACCTAGCCAAAGATAATTCTCATTTTTTGATTATAAATTATACCCTTTCTAAAAAATTTTATGTAGGTATGTTATTTTTTAACTTAATGTGATAGTGTGGATCAGATCTTTTAAAACATTAACAAATTTCAATCAATGTACCAGTTTAAAAACTCAAAAGCGCAATTACTTGTACCTCTTAATCGACTTAGTTTAGTTGTTGGTGTGCATTACATGTTGGATAGACGAAGCCCTCGACGGATTAGACGTCCGCACCGAGACGATTCAATGTACCGCTCTGACGTCATCGGGCCTCGTCTAGACATTGCCACGGCGGAAGATGGAGGATAATGCACCCACCTGCTTACGCTAATCGACTACGGTAAATACCAGACGACTTAGGGCGTAGCTTTTATTAGTCTAACTGTATTGTTGTAATAAGATCGTGATCAAAGTGTTTCAATATGGACAATTATTTTTCCAATCAGTAAATGGATTTTGCTACCCATAAATTTTAATTTGAAGCATTGGCTGTCATTTAATCCAAATTAAAGATGACAGCAATTTTCATCTAAAAATGTCTAACTTATTCTATGTCTCATGTCTATGTCTAATATTATATTTCTAACTATATTTATTAATCATCCATTACATACTTAATGGATTAAGTTTAATGGAGCTGGGTAGCGGGAATATATCAACTAAATATAAATTAATTTTGTGCACGACAGACACTACGTACACTTATTTAAACATAAATAATAATAAAATATTTATTTTAGAAATATGTAAAGAAATATAACGTGAAAAAAATTTAAGCAATAAAAATTTAAGATAGTATATAATTTTTATATAAATGTTATGTTACCTATTTCATTTATATATAATATTTTCTGACTTAAAATGGTGGCAGTCTATTTGCAAGTAGCGAGGTTAGTGCTATCACAGGAAGGTTTTAATATTATCCCGCCTTGAGTAGGCTCGGTGTTAGGCGATATCATGAATTGAAAGAGGGGCCGACGCCCTCGCACCCTTTAGCTTTCTTAACCTCCCCGAGAGACTGCCGCTACCTTTCATCCCCCGCTTTTCGGAGCTTTTATCGTCACTATTGTATGAAATAATATTAGCTTTGAAAATATGATATGTTTTATTTTAGTTTAGGTTTATATTGCTATAGCAATAAATACATTATTAAAATATATTTCTCTTTTAAAAAATTGTGTAAAAATATGGTTCTCAATTCTGTACTTTATCGAAGGGGTTGAAACAGATAAATTTATATCGTTTGAACTCAATTTTAAATTAAGATAGATTTAATGTACAATAATTTTGACATTGGTTATTTACTGTATGCTTCGGTGGTTCGGGTATGCTGAAAAGATCAATGAAGAGAGAGAGAGAGAGTAACGAAACAAAAATATGTAGCAAAAGCGAGCGAGAGGCGGTGTTGGCAGTGGATGTCACAGAACTTATATCGATTAGGTTCGATTAAAGACGCCAAATGGAAATCCATAGCACTTACCGCCATGGGCTACGGGGGTGAGCGCATATTTATTTATTTTGTGTTGGAGATACGGCATTTTTAACCAAAATTCTCGCCGTCAAGAGCTTTAAATATATCTTTGACTAATATTTCTATATAGCATGGTTTTAGCTACAAATTGCTATTGGTAGGCTGTCCGTACGGTGGTGTTTGTACTAATATGGTATTCTTTAAATTTTTTCAAGTTGTTAAAACTCATTTTTTTTCATGTAATTATCAATTACTGAGTAAAGATGTAGATGTACATACTTCTCTAATCAAATCAAGACGTATAATAAAGCGTTTGAATTAAAATTCAGTACTCACTTATAAACAACGACTGTTTATTTGTACACAACATGGTAAATTATTTATATAAATTTGTGTCACAATTGTGGCTGTAGGCAATTTGTTTAGGAGAGACTAACAAACGCGTTACATATTTGATTTAATTACACGTTTTCAAGTAATTAATAGCCCCGACAGAGAGACAGTGCGTTGATTTTATCCTGGAGCTGGTAATCGCCCTGGCCGTGAATATTTATAAGCACAACGTGTTCCTCCCCTCCTATTCACCCCACCATTAATATGGATTCATTACTAAATTATGTCGATGATCACTTGCGCTTGTTCCCAAATTAAAATTCAGCGCTGGCTTAATTATATTTGAGTGTGAGTCGGTCTCGCTCAGTCTTTGTTAATTTTTATTTTCATTAAATATTATAATTACTGCTTAAATTTGAGTGTTCTCTTAATAATATCAAATAATGACTTGGCGATCTTACCACGAGTAAGGTGTTTATCATAAGATATTTGTTTGAAAATATGATTCTTTGAAACATTCACATTAGCAAACAAAAAAGTATATGCTTGCTCATTAGTTTTTCAACACAGTAGCGCCTGGCTGTCTTTATTACCATATAATTTTATTAAACTATCAGCAGCAACAGTATATTCCTTTGCTACAGATTTATTAACATTTTTCTTTATTGGAGCTGGAGTTTTATTATCACACGTATTACGGTTTCATATCAATAGGAACAACGTGTGCCAATCATTAGTCAGCCAACCAACGGTATAGCTGATATTTCTGAAAAAAAAAAATGCAAAACAAACTTTCAATTCTTTTTGTTTATATCGTAAGAGATAGAGCCTCGTCCATTGGTCTTTAGAAGGCAAAATAAATCTTTGGCCTTCTAAAGACCGATGGACCGATGGCCCAAGTCTGTTTGAACAGGTTTGGGGTCCTAGAGCATATTTGTCTAGAACATAGTAAAGTGTGTATTATTCGAGGAATCAATGCTGGGATGCTTGATATCTGATAAGTAGCTAATTCGCCTTGTGCAAGATTTACAAATGATTGATGATTGAATACAAATAAAAGTTCACCCAAGTTCCACACGAGAATGAGCAAAATAGTTATTCTTCTCTGTTAACTGAATTGTAAGTAAATGTGTGACATTATTAAACGCGTTACCAAAGTTATTAAACGATCATGTGTCAGGCTCAAGTAGTACGCCGCGAGACATCTGAGCTATTGGATTCCTGCACTGACGGAATCGTGTTACCGTGTATTATGTCTAACTTTCACGTAAATATCAGCAACGAAGTTAGTGACATTCATAGCAACGAACGAATTAATACTTTTAATAATATTTATGCGAAGACGTTATAGTTATTAACGTAATACGTTATGTAGTACCATCGTTGAGGATACCACTTCCTAGCCACATTCATGGATATAAGTGTAGAAAAACATGCATGCATGGGTATACTATGATTTTAAAGAATGAAGGTTTCGGAAAATCATTGACACGAGATCAAATAAAAATTACTGTTACCTTGCCAACATAAAAAAGAACGAATGAAAAATGGGCTCGTGTTTGTATTATATGTTACACGAAGTTTGTAGTTACATCAGTGCGCAATTAGGAAGTCTGAACACAGTCTGAGGCTATTATTATCACGCGCGGCCGTGTCCCGCTTTTGTCTGTGTCCGTGTCTATTCCGGTGCTCCCTTGCGATACTCGACGGGGCTGCGGCACTGTAATGCCTCGAGTGCACTACGTCGCGAACTTTCTTGGTGCGGATTACTCGCACGCTTAAGTAATCTCTTGTCGAGTTATGTTTGTACCATTTTATGTTCTGCCCTTTGAAATTAAAATAAGGTTAATTTATACAGAAAATGAAGGTTAATTGATGCGCGTGTTGATTGCTCGTAACCTAAATTCATACATAATAAAAATTATTTACTTTCGTAATCAGGCGTAAGCAGCACATCTGCTTACACCTGTGTTCTTTATTAGTTGCGTTAAGTAATATAATTTAGTTGATGATCGACGTCCGTTCGGTCCGGCTCCGCCCTCTGTAATGACCACGAATGTGTAAATTGTTCTTTATTTAAACTTCACATATATTCACAGATTTTTTCATTTTGAACGATCCTTTGGCACACGGATCTGTTCTTCAAGATTACATACATTTTACATAATGCCGGTTACGAGTTTTATTCAAAATTAAATGGATAAATACGCTAATATTAAATTGGGAGAAAAGATTATTAGCTATTAAACCTGATTCTAAACAATTAATAATCATATTTTCAACAAAAGTAAATGCTATATATTTTTGTTGTAATGACGGCTGTAAGGCAGGCGACACACGGTAAGCCTGTTTTGTAAATTCATAAAGAAGCTACACAACTCTCATATTTTTCAAACAATGGAGCGGGAGTCAAGTGCACTCCTGTTTATTCGCGAGAAATCTGTTGGCTTGACTTCCAGAGTAGCGCCGTATGAATATGGACACAAGAGACAATGTGAAATGTTCTATTTTATGTAGCCCGTGTCGACGCGACTAAATCTACACAAATTTTGTCGCAATTTATTTGAACAAACTGAAAACTTTCAAGATTCTTTGAAGCGTTATACAACATCCAAGTCACTTTAGTAAACTAATGTTGATGGTATATTTTATGCCTGATTTAAAACTTACTTAAATTATATTGTGTTAAATGGAATTACGAGGAAAGGAAGACAACGTAAAGTCTTTAATAGGTCAATGTCAATTATTATTGAGGTCCGGTCTTTATTTTACTAGCGAAATGCGTCCCTTTGCCAGTAAAATAACTAAGTTAACGACATCAATGTTCTTAGGTCTTCCTGTTTGGAACCACTTACACGCTCATTTAGTTATTTAATGTAATAAAAAAAAATTGGTCGAATATATCCCGTACGCAGTCAAGGCTCAAGCGGTTTGGCCATGCGACTTTAATGATTTTCAATTTCTTTATGCATGCAATTTTATTACCACAAAGAAAAGGTAAAATCGTGCTTATTATTATTAAATAAAATAGTCACCAAAGGTGTAAAAAATTTGTCAAAAAAATGTCTTAAAAATGCTAACAAAGAAGTGTTTAATATCCTATGATAATTTATTAAATGTAAAGACGGCCTGATATTAAATGTTCATGTTTGTTGCAGGGCGGCTACCCGGCCAAGTTGAAGAAGGTGTTGATAGTGACCGCGCCGCTGTGGTTCAAGGCGCCGTTCCGCATCCTGCGGCTGTTCGTGCGTGAGAAGCTGCGCGAACGCGTGCACACGGTGAGCGCGCCGCAGCTGGGCGCGCACGTGCCGCGTGCCAGCCTGCCTCGCCAACTCGGCGGACAGCTCGAGCCCGATCACGCCGCCTGGTGAGTGACTTCGCCGCCTGTAGAATGATTAATATGTACACCGTTCGTACCACGATTGTGATTGTGTAGATACAAGACATTAACTAACAAACGTCACTTACCATACATGGCGGCCATTACACTTTTTATGTTTTCATCGGAAATGTTGTAATTTAGTGGAATAGGTGATATAAAGTGAAGTGAAATTGTATAATATGGATAGCTAATGTTAGAAGTTGTTTTCCTAAAATATTTTGGAATTTATGAATTTCAACGTAAAAGGCAAGGTGAAACTTTTTTGTACAAAATGTACGTAGGCGTACGTAGATATGCCCATTAGTAGCAGTAGAGTCATTAAGCGAACTACTGTTTAAGACAGTAGTTCGCCTCATGGACTCTACGGAGTTACAAAGAGTGGACAAGGAAAAGCAGAGACATCAGAAAAAGGAGCCTGCATCACCTCATTCGTCAGACAGAATATTGTGGCTACAATTATCAGCAGCACATTTTTATTCTACAAGGGAATCCACAAAATGGAAATTTGGCAGCACTAGTTAGGTGGAAATCGAACTATCAACAGTAACACTGTAATAACAACGTTTAGCCAATTTACTATCATTGCATTTTACGAAAATAAACGCTTGGAAAATTACAACATTCGTGGAATAGATGTTAACTATGGAAGGAAATTGTTGGCCGCTTTGTCTAATTTCTTGGTAGCAGTCGACATAAAATTCATGCGAATTAAGGCGCCTTTGGCATTGTTTACCGAGAAACAGTACACTTGGAACAGTTTCGGATTACTACGCGGCCTCTGTTTGCGCGCTTCCGTTCAGATATTCCGCATTTACATTTCGCGTTTCCTTTGCTTGCACGTTTCATTTCATTTTCTAGCTTGCATCATCTCTGATTAAATTCTGTTGAAACTCCAATATCGGTGAGATATCCCTTGAGACTTCACCTCTTGTACTCAGGAATATTACTTCTGTATGATATTTTGTATTGCTGCAACAGACGGTACGAGAATAGGTTTCTAATAAATTTATTACAAAAAGGTTTCATGTATTTTAACTCCCAGAGCGAACATAGCAATTGATATTTGCTGTACTTACATGGTTCCAGATATGAAGGTTGTGAGCCCTTCTATTCTAACATCGGCAGTGCAGCTTAAAGTTCAGCTAAAAATATTTTGCGCTATCATAGTCTTTTATTAAATTTTAAATTAAACTGTTGAGAGCTTATTTTAATGAAAATTTCCCGTATATATGTACAAATGTTGCATGGTACGCCTAGCGAGTGGTGAGCTGGCATTATGTGGAGTTATCAGAGCGTGTGGCGTCGCGCTGCCACGGCAGCCTGGCTCACACCTCGTTGAAAACTCACACCGTGTTCACACTGCCGAAAACATTCAAATAAATCATCTCGCTCTTTCTTTCTGAAAAAACTGAGATGCCAACATGTTTTGTGTGAATAATTTCGACAATGTGAATTCACGGCTACACTGACATTCATATGCCCGTCACAAAAAACAACGCTATATCATTTTGACCCCTAAGAATTAAAAAATAAAAACTTTTGTATAATAAATTTGTGATATTTGTATTAGTAAAAACAATATAAATAATTATCTTTTTACTTTCGCGCTTGTTGGGGGTCTTTTAACTAGAAAACTTTCTTTATACCATGAATTACGCGTCCGCTCATCGTGTAGAAATTTATCTACAGATTTGGTTTATCGAAAACGTTCGCCTAGGACATTCCCGCCACTATTGTCAATCTTTTTACAGTACAGTTTATATTCCATTTTTTTGCAAACATCTATTTAGCGGCAATCACTATAGAGTGACCTACATAGTCGTATGCTCTGACTTACATAATCTCTAAAGGCGCTAATAGTATTTTATATTCAAAACATTTTGTTTATTTCACGACGAAGAGCTGAAATACGTTAACGAACAGTTTCAAAGCCGGTGTACAATTATATTGCCGTAACTTCGAAGTAGGACAGCTAAACTCACTTCATTTGTTTATTGCTACCTTACGCGTATCAAGTTTTGTGAATAGAACTGCTTTAAACATCAACTTTGTGCTTAATAAGTAATTAAAATGAATCGATTTATATTTGGGTATTGTTTTTCAGGTTGGAACACTGTAGGAATTGTTATACAAATAATCTTCAGAACAACAAACTGGATGGTGTTATAGACGAATATGTAATCAGTAACTATATTCCGCCGGTCAAGACGCAAAATGGTAAGTGTTTACATGTCACTCTCACTAGAAAACAGTGATTTAATTTTTAACAAGCAGTTGTGTTAGTCTTTGGAATATAATTCAAATACTACCAATACAAGACATGACGACCTCCTTTTCGGAATTACTTTTTCTTCTATCTTTGCTGGATATATTATATGAGATTAAAAACGTGAACGTTTATTATCATATCTATGTTTATTTGTGTGATTGTTTGCAGGTGTAATAGAGCACGAGGTTGCGTGCGACATGACGAGCGACCGTGTGGCGCGCCTCGAGCAGCCCGACGCGATGCACATCAGCGACGCCCCCTACACCTGCGACACCGGTCCTCTCAGGTCAGCTCGCACGACACCGTACTCACATTCATACGCACACACATCCATGCGCACACGCACGTACCTACGCTCGTACGCATACATACGCACGCACGTATACTTGCTATACCAACAATGATTGTTTTGTCAATATATAGTTTATTTCGCCCTTCTTTAGTATGTCACTAATCTGATCGATATAAGTTCTCCTTGTACATACCTACCTACCAACACTGCTACTTTTGCAACATAAATTTGTTTCGTCACTCTCTCTTCATTCATTCATTCTACATGCCCGAACCACCGAAGCATACCTTTCTCAGTTAAGGAGTACCCGTAACATTTAAATTAGTGGCAATCCCAAGATATATCGATACTTAATATAACTTACATCAGATTAATGACTAAAGAAAGACGATATAAGGGGTAAGTAACAAAGTTCGTTTTGTAGAAAGACATTTATATTTTCAGTAATATGTTGCCTCTTTATAAAGTGTCTACAAAATAATATAGATAAAATAGTTATGTACGTCACCGACCGATTGCAAGAGTAGGCACTTTATAATAGACTAATTCTGAACAGTCGGCACATTGTCAGTTAAACGAATTATTGACAATGTGCCGGTTTATTTTATAGGCACTTTATAAAAAGGCGACGTAATGCAGGCATATTATCAATAGGTATGTCTTTCTATAAAACGAATTAGGAGCGCTGATTAGTCGAAACTTGAGACCAGCTTTTTTATTCTTTGTCTGTCTTTTTGTTGTTTGTCCTACCTGCACACTATACACACCATATTATGTTATTCTACAAAGAATATTCGAGTCTCAAACCTTATTCCACTAAATAATTTCTCATGCGATTTTCTTTTCTTCTCTCGAACAATAGCACCGAATGTTATTTACTGTGCACAGTGCGTGCACTAACAATGCATTTTAACATTTCGAGAGACTGCAAATTTATTTTCCGAGAAAATAGGACAGGCATTATAAACTCGCTAAATGTCCCAGAAATTTTCCCGGTTAGGGCTCGCCGTTTTTCTCTATTCCCTGGCAACTGTTCGAAATCTCTGGGAAACGAGATCAATAGAATATAAAGATTTTGTTCTATTGATAGATACAATTTTTTATCAATGGTGTAGAATGATTCGAGTCGTTAAGTGTCTCGCGAGAGTGAGGGAGGGGTGGGGGGTGGATTATTTACAAATGGAAATGCATTTGCAGCTCCTAAGTTCTTTGTGAGCGTAGGTAGAGGTATAAATAAGAGAGTTGTGGGTTGTGCACCGACCAAAACCTAATCGATGGTCACCTTCGAGTTCTGCGGAAGGGAGTTGGAAGGGTTCCTTCAACTGGTATCAACTGTGTTGATATCATCAAACCAGTCATATCTTAAGACTCAGAATTCGTGTCCTACTCACTCCTACCTTATTAGCGGTAGACAGCTATATCTTTGTGATAATGTCACATTCGACTAAGCTAGTTATCATTTGACTATCTTACAAAATTTTACATACTATATTTTACATACTGCATTTTCATGTGTCGTAGTCTTAAAAGTTGGCAGTAGCTCAACTAGCGCAATAGCGTAGTATATGTATCTGTTGATATATGAATAGATATAGCTGTTATAATATATTTTAGGAACATTGCAATTATCCAAAAATAAAACCCTACATTGTGTTAATAGTGGTAGAGTCCTCAACAACAACATCTGTTTCACGAATGTGCCGGCTCGACCGGTGAAATACCACGACCTCGCAGAAGACAGGCGTAAAGTAGATGTATTCTGCGTTTCATTTGATGAGCCGGAGTCCTAATTCTAGTCCCCTTCCCTTTCCCACCCTTCGGTAATGAGGGTAGAATGGGGATAGAAAAGACGACTTAACGGATGAATAGGAAAACGAAATAATGATTTTCTGTCTATGTCCTCCTCTGTCCATTAAAGTTATGTCCAGTCCAGATATGTTGCCTATCTGCAACTCATTAGCTTATTGCAGATGCCTATGGGTTGCGGTCACTTGATAATGGGTGTACCGCTTGCTCGTTTGCCATCATCTACAATGAAAAAAAATCCACATGTTTTTTACTTCAATAATTGAAGTAGAGAAATAAAAGAAAAGCTCTTTATTACCCTCCTTAAGTCCTATGATCTCCAACCCTCCACTCACCGGATGCTAGTATCAGCAAGTACAAATTGAAGAATATATACGTAAGAAATTTTGAGTACAAGTACGAAAGTCGTGTACAACCTGATTGTATCTCGAACGTTGTATTATAATTCTTAGCTACCGAGGTAACACCGTTGTTTATAACAATAGCATAGTAAATAGATTTGTTTTGGTGATTTCAGAAACACACACGGATACAATGGCGACATGAAGGGCGGCCACATACACTCCGGGGACGAGGAAGATGTTGACTTAATCAGTAAGTTGATGTGATACCATACCTTACTTGCTATAACCACACCCCAAGTGTTTAGTTATGATTCGTTATAACGTTATCAAACAGTAAAACGTTGGACATAGGGCCTCTATAAAAGATCGCCACTTAAGTCGGTATCCTTATCCACTTGATTCCCGCGTTGCTAATTAATAATTGCTAATTTATTGTTCAACTAGTACGTAAAATTTAATAAGTGTTTTATAGATATTAGGTCTTTGCACGGGGATCACACACCCCACCATTTTTATCGCCTTCAAAAAAAAGAGGAGGTTTTCAATTCGCTATATTACTATTCTATATAAAATTACTATAATGAAATTTGGTGAACACTATGTGTAATATTATGGTCCAGCTTAAAAGATAAAATAATTTTTATCTTGATAATGACGTAGAAAAACATTTTTTTTGCAAATTAAATGTTACAATCATTTATTAACTTCCTTAAGTTTCTCGTTGCGGTGTAGTTTACTTTATTGACAAAACACTTTAACATCTTTTATCATCTGAGTACTGCTATCCGTGCGAAGCCGGGGCGGGTCGCTAGTAGTATATAAGTTTATCGCGAGAGACAAACGCGGTTGCAATCTAGTATATTTTGGTTTTTATTTTTAAATTTATCTATATGGGTGCTTTGTCCATAAAAACGTCAAAAATTAATGCAAAAAGATGGCGCAATCTTTTGATAGGCTTTTGCATTATCTATTGTTCGAGCGTTGTCAAGGGCTAACTTACTGATATCACATATTTTTGTTAGATGGCGCTATTTAAAAAAAATACGATCTTACATATAAAAGACAACGTAGAGCAAAGCTCGGCCCACGGCTAGTGTCTATAATATATGGACTCCATTCTTTATTTATCGACATAGAAAAAATATATAAAAAGAACCATAACCAACTAGATAATTTCGTTTGACATACGCTTTTCTCGTTTGTCAGGCAATGTCACTTATTTATTTTGATGAAATGTGGTCTGTGTAATTGTGTAATATTACGGATAATTGTGATAACTCGTAACATGAGCGATGACAAAACCGACTTCGGTAAATACAATAAAAACATTTGCTAGGTTTAATATTATATTACAAGTTTCATATTTTGTCTAATCGATGTATAAAGTTATTTGTATATTAGTTCTTATTAAAGTTAACTTAAACAGCCGTGACTATTTGTATGTCTTGCAGCGTCCCTTTTAATTCCATATCAAACAAATATTGGTTATTGATAATCTGTACATTTCTATATTGGTTTAATTCGTGAGGCAATTAATACTTAAATATTCCAATAAGATCACAATGATACTGTAGAGCTGCTTTTAAACGTCATCCGCATCATAATTTAATGAAATAAGTACAATATAAGCAAAATACCAAAATAATATTCACGGCTTTTTGAAGCGTCAATAGCCTAACGTTTCGGACTGTCGATCTTAAGGTGGGTCCAAATCCGCCATTCAACTATTATCGTGAACCATATCCTAGCACAAGCTTTTTAAGCTTAGTTAGAATGGTTATAATAAATATTAGTAAACTAATACAAAAATTTACTAATATTTTATTTAAAAAATAAAATTTGCCTGTAGACCGGTGTATATACTATTACTTTCGAGGCCTTTCCTCGGTACATACATTTGTGAGTTAAGCCGTTATTTAATTATTTTATGAAAGAATATTGTGTATAAGAATAGCTTGCCTTGTTGTCTTCAAACTTTATTTTAATCTTAAGTTTTGTATGCTGCCATTTAAATTTAACAATCTACTTCGAAACTGAGCGGGGCAACTTTAACTTAATTAAAATTTCTAAATTATCTTAAGCGGGAAAGTTAAGATGCTACAAAGAAGAAAGCAAACTCTCATCGCCGTACTACTGCTAGTTTAATGAAATCACTTTATATAGATTATTAAATCGATGTCATTATCTCTCTGCCCTTTTCCCATCTATGAGTATGTGAGATCAGCGCTGTATGTACGTCTCTTCCATATTCCCTCTATCAACCGTCATATCTGCACTCACAACCTTTTTTTTATTTTACAACATTGTCATCTTTCACACAAACCATCCATACTTTTACTTTCTTCGTTCTTCCTCTGCTCTTGTAACGACTTGTTGAGTCGGTGTCAGCGTCAGCTAAGGAAACTAGTGACCCGCCCTGGCTTCGCCTAGGTACCACTAAATTTGTTGATCCGATCGCTACCAAAACAGTTGACACCGACTCCAAAAAGAAATATGGTTAAGAATTGATTCTTATGTTTAATTGCGTAAAATTATTTTATACTTTAAGTGCATTTCTTTTTCTTTTTTAATATAGTTTTTTTGAAGTCGGTTTTGTTTTTATTTAAAAGTTTTTTTTAATTAATCTGTAATTGCTTTGAGTTGAGATAGTTGTAATTTCTCTTATCTTTAAATATTAAATCCGAGAGCGATCAATACGGTGAGGCCCACGTCCAGCAGTGGGCGACCTCTAGCTAAGAAAAGAGAGAGAGAGAGAGAGAGTCCGAGTCCTCCTAGCACAATTTAATGTTAATCGGAATGTTTAATAACATTAGCACAATTTGTTTATATTTTAAGTAACAAATAAAATATTGTTTATATTAATTAAGGTTTTTACAAATAAATTTATTTAAAAAATTTTTTCGAAATTGATATCTAAAGTGAATGAATTCATTGTCTGT
>JWHW01025868.1:228973-247608 GCA_000931545.1 Papilio glaucus
GTTTCACTTCACTTTAGCTCACAATTTCCACAAAATTACAACATTTCCGATGAAAGTGTAATGGCCGCCATGTATGGTAAAAGACGTTTGTTTGTTTATAACAATCATATCTTGTTATGAAACAAGGTATATGTCATCATACGATTGTGATCTTCGTCACTTTATTAACTCACTAGGCACATTATAAACTGACGGCAAATTGCGAACTGAACGAATCATTCACAACTATTACACATAATATGACATGTCGTTCACGACTGAACTGTCGAAGTCAAATAGTGAACCTGACCTTACCTAACCTAAAATTATCTTCCATTTTAATCTTAACTTTAACGTTATAACGCAAGAAAAATATCAGTTCACAATTAAATATAACCAGAAATGACATGTCAAATTGGTGTCAGTTTATAAGATGTCCAGTGATAATCTGACGAAATTCACATTCTGTCGGTGACGTTGTGTACACATTCACGTTTCTATGGTTAGCGTGTGAACGACAGACAGCTATTACTATCTCTCTCCACCAAGTAAAACTAATTTATAACATTCCTACCATTTTGCGTAATTTTTGTGATGCAAATTTTAATAAAAATACTACCTTACTTTTATGAAGTGCATAAATCTTTGAAAAACAAAGGATGAGTGAACAATGCAAACACAAAACAAAATCTTGTTTGGCGTTCATATTTTTACGAATCAAGTAACCGTATTAATTTAGTACTGACTCAGGTTTCTAGTACAATAGTATAAAGACTAAAGTTTTAAATGCTAAACGACTTCTTTCATAACTTAACGCGGGTACTTCCCTCATAGTTCAACGAAGCGGGATTAACTACAACAAAGGATAATTAAATTATAAACAGAGAATTGCTTGAATTATAAACTTTAGTTGTATTTAAAATTACAACTCAATAACTCCCAATGACTCTAAAGACTCTTACAATAGAACTTTATTTAACTTTACATTAGACTGTAATTTAATAAATTACAAAATTCACGCACAATTCGAATTCCCTTTACCGTCAATTACCATTATGTCTTGTGTCAAATCTTATATTAACGGCTATACCTTTTTTCATTGCGAGATATGATTGTTGTAAACAAATATCATTTACCATACATGGCGGCCATTACACTTTTTGTACTTTCATCGGAAATGTTGTAATTTTGTGAAAACCGTGAGATACAGTGAAGTGAAATTGTGTGATATGGATAGCTAATGTTTTTAATTTACTTTGTTTACATAATATTCAGTATTTTAAATTTCAAATAGCAGCTGCCTTTAAAAGAAATACTAATAAAATATAAGTGTTAATCAAAATAAAATTCAAGCACAATAGATATTTAACGAAACTTTCTGAATCTGTTATCTCTTATACTTTATCTTTAGGGTAAATAATATAATTTCGTAATGTAGTTGCCAACTCTAAACATGTTATGAGGTCGCATGTTGTAAAATTCATGTTTAGTTGTGTATAAAATATTCAGGATACATCATAAATGTAATTATTTATTTGCGAAATGTGATGTTCGTACACTTATCTTTATTTGAGGTATAGTTTTTACACAATTTCACTGCATAAACCGTCATTTTTTTAAATGCCAAACACAGAGATTTTGAATTCACTGACTCAGCCGGATTTTATTGAAGTCGCCAGTTGGCTGTACTCGCTTTTGGGTCCCGGATTCTTCATGAGGAGGTGTAATTTGACATAGACATTACATTTGTAATTGCCTGCTTTAAGTCCCCCATCTTCATTATATAATTTATTACCAAAATATTGAAAAAAGTTGCCAGCCTCAGTTTTTCTCGTCCAATTTTGACGTACATTATGATTATAATCTTCAGCGGAAGAGTGAATGTGTGTGTGTGTATTTTCGGAGAAGTAGTTGCTGGTAACCTTATTGACGGTTCTTACAGCTTCATCGAATACAGGGCTCGCGATCCGAATNNNNTTTCACTCCGGCGTCTCGTTCTTGAAGGTGTCAACTGTCAAAAATATGCCAGTAACGTCAACACGACTTTTATCATATTTTGGATATTGTCTGTGGTGTAACAAGGAATGACTATGGACTTTTGAATACAGGCAAATAATGATAATAACTATGGTACATTATTATTATTGTGTAGATAAGTCTTGTTACAATATAGATAACATTAATAAAACCACTGAGGCTTGTCGGGAATGTTACTTGACAATAATAATTATAATAAATTGTTGAGCAATAACATGCAAGTACCTACATTATAATTCTAAAAATAAAGTACAATTCTTAATTTACCCGCACAGCAATATAAAAAATAAAGGTAGGTAGAAATAGCATCCATGTATTCAATGCATGTACAGGTTGTTCAAGAAATAAGATTTTAATTTTTGCTTAATGTTATTAACTGTGATGCATTGAATTAAAGAAGAGTCCATAAGAATACGTGCTATGAGATACGCAGTATTTCTTTCACCGTGAACATTTGTTGCTGCACCAGTAATCAATTTTTCTTTAGTCTTGTGCCGTGTTTGGATGTGATGGGTTATTTTATTTTGGATATTCTTTTAAGTAATTGTTTTTTCAGTGTGAAAAGTACCTTGCAGTATCTGAATGGTGCCAACTCATCGTTGTATTTAGACTGTATGTTTTAATTAAATTATATAGGTACATTATAAACCGTGTACATTGAAAGTCCCGCTCATTTCGTTCCTTCATGTCGCAAAATACTCATTATTTTAACAGATTTTCTTTTACAATACATCATACTTTGTTACTTCATTTTTGTTTTTATTTCAGCGCAACGATATTTGCATAACAAAATGAAAAATAAGTAAATTTTATTGTCAAGCTACATTCGTTCAAATTCTGTTCCAATTTAAAATTGGAAAAGGATGCAATTTAAAAGAGAAACGGTTTTTCCAATACATTGTTAATATTACACATGGCATTAATTAAAATAATTTATATTACTTTCCCAAAGGTACACCAACGAGAGGAAAAACGCCCTTAAATTGGTGGTGATGATCCACGAGAGATGGATGTCCTACTTATGTGTGGAGAAGAAACCGAATTGCTGCCTAAGTAGGTATACATATTACATAAGCTCGTCGGTGAGATATTTATGTTAATTTAACTATACACACATCTGATTAAAGCTGCAAAATAATACATATAAGCTTGTATATGTGCTTTCAGTTAGTGGAAAAATAATGCAATTTGTTCTGTTGTTCAGGAAGCGGGTCACCTAATGTTAGGTATCCGCTACCCATAGATATGATGACGATGGCACCTCACTCATCAAACGCAGAACACTTCTACTTGAATGTTCTACACATTAATAGTTATTTTGTAAAACTTTAAACACAACTTAGCTTTACAATGATTTTCCGACCGTAATTTAATAATTTCTGAGCCGTTAGGCGTCGTTTATTACTTTGAGTAAATAAACATGTTAGCTCCAATGTTAGTTACTTAGTTTAAATTAACTTTATATATAAAGGGAACAAACGAGCTTTGCCGTATTTGTTCACGTCTCACTGATTTATTTCTAACGAATTATAAATTTAAATCATTCGATTAAGTTACTAAAATATAATCAGTTACTCTAATTAAAATGATATCAATAACTGTATCAGAAATTTAACTTCATTCAATTTATATTCGTTATACTTTACATAGAAAATTTTTGATTTTGTAATATGAAACGGTAAATTAAATAATACATAAATTACTATGCACATAGTATATAAAATAGTTAAGTTCGTTTTTTTTAAATGTAAGAAATACACGTTTACGCTCTTGGGCAATTAATCCTGTGAAAAGATTAAAGGCAGAGACAAGTTAAGTCGACTGAGGACTTCTTTTTACCAGAGATTATTATAGAGCAACGTAAAATGTCGTCTTAGTAGAACATACCAACGATATTTAATCCTTTTTAACAGACACGGCAGCTTATGTAATCCGATTTTAGTTACCGAGTCGTAGTTCGGCGCTCTTTTAGATCCCTTTCGGGGGCCCTAGCGTTAGGACACTCTATGGGTGGTAAGGATTAGCAACCTAAGAGCTTGGCAGCTTCCGTAATACACGTACACACATTCAGTAACGTAAACGAAGTAATTACCTGAGCCAAGGTTATTTTGGTATCCTTTGAGTCAAGTACTCTTAAAGAGATTTAGCCTAAGAGCCTTTTGTGTTCTACCGTATCAAGCTCAGTGTTGCTGTAGTCAGTCAGAAGTTACTTCTTTTTTTATGGAAGAAGGTGGCAATCGAGCAAGTACAACAAAGAGTAAAAACTGTAGCCAAAGCTTATTACAGTATGGACTACGGTCGTACTGTGCCGACCTTAAATAAAGCTGAAAAAGGGCTGGGGGAAAGAGAACTGATGTGTTTGAATAGTTTTCTTAGGTGTCTTTGATTGAAATCGATCATGCAAGAACGTCTGTCACGTCAATGTTTATGGAACAATGTTATTTAAAAAAAATTGTCTGTTTTTTAAAACGGACTTAGTTTTTTTTTGCACGCGCGGCGCATCTGTTCGTGTCGAAACAGCGTTCGGAATAATTGAAATAGATCAGTTGTGTATCACAGAATAGAATTTAAAAAATTCTATTTTCCGCCAGACGGAAATTGCACTGTCCGAAACTGAAGTGCAACTTTTAAATATATATGTATCGGAGAAATATATCATTCGTGCGGAAGTTAAATTAACAATAGCAGTCAGTCAAATGCAAGATTATTTGGTGAAAAAAGTCAATAGCATGAAATGTAGAGGATGTCAATAGCAGTAAATGTAGAGGATTTCAACAGCACGAAATGTAGTGGATGTCAATAGCACGAAGTGTAGAGAATGTCAATAGCACGAAGTGTAGAGAATGTCAATAGCACGAAATCTAGAGGATGTCAAAAGCACGAAGTATAGAGGATATCAATAGCACGAAATGTAGAGGATGTCAAAAGCACGAAGTGTAGAGGATGGCACTGACATCGATTAGACGAACAAAGTGGACATTGACAAACTTGAAATGACGCAAGGATTGACATTGACTTGAAGTTCAAGTGAAAACGGGACGCAAAGGTTATAAGTTGTAAGGTCGCGCCTGGACAGAGTCTGGGCAGTAGAAGCTCGCACAGTTTGGTTTGCGGATGGAGGGTTACCTCTCTGCTGACCGCTTGGCGAACGGCTCGTCTAGGAACTGTCTTACTGAAAATAATATTCTTCTTACTCCTTAAGACGCCTAATTAGGAGTAGTAGGCTCCAGTAGTGGAGAGGCACTTAGAGAGGGAGATAGAGAGAGTTATATAAACATATGATGTATCGAATACAACAATTGTTCAGTACGATGTTACGTCAATACATGCAGGTCGGATGTACTAGCTAATATTACATTTATTTAGTAATATAATTATGAAAACGTATAATTTGATCTTAGATTTTAGTTTAAAATATAACTAAGTAATAAATTAATTTGAATAATTACTTAAACCGTACGTCGCACAGACTCCTGAATAATTAATTGTTAATTTAGCCAAACTTTGACACCACTCCTCGCGTTACGGTGGTTGAACCGTCTAAATTTGATCCTTACTTGAATTAGTGATGATAAAAGCGAGTGAAGTATGTTGTTAATACAACAATTCTGAGTTATTTACGGTATCGCGCTATTAAATTATTTTTTAACTTTCTGATTTATTTATTAAAGTACCAGAGATTTATCAGCATCAGTCTAAGTCGCCACGCAGTTCTACTAACTTAGTATTGTCACAATCTTCTCTCAATGAACGTCTTTGATTTCTTAGGCGCTATAAAAAATAACAACATAGATTGATTTTTTGGGTCTTAGACCGTGGTTGGGGTCCAATCAAAAGCGGAATTTCCTACACAAAACTTTTAATTGTAAGAAATTACATTTGCGTGCAAAGATCTTAAATTTGATTTCGGACGTACAGGAAGTGTCGGAGAGAAGAAAAAAAAGTGTTGATACAATATAAGAGTATATAAAAAATATTTTAAAAGTTGTCATTTATATGTTTCAAACAATTTTCATTATTGCTCTTTACCATCTTTTGTTTGTTACTGTTTGTATTACGAATAATTTTACGAACGAAGTTAATATAAAGTCTGAGACTCTCTTAGTCTCTCTATAATAATAAAAAAATATCAAGTTAAAAATTTGTTGAGGTTATGTAGCTCATTGTTGACATCTGGTAGGATAATATAAACACTGTAGTCTGACGCCTACACGTTCACATATAAAATATGTTACTTGGAGACACAATCGTGTCTCGTGATTGATATATATTCAAACTGTTATTATTTTTGTCAAAACCTTTCATATTGACTCGCGTGTACACACGATTCGAGTCTTTACATTTTATAGTTAAAAATATATTTATTCAAGCACGTTAACCTTGAATTAAAATTCTTTTGTATCGGTTTTCAATGTTAAAACGAAAGAAAGCTCTAGAAAACAATGGAACAGAGTAGATAATGCGCCATCTCGATACTTCACACAAAGTGGTCTTGGATAGACTATCATCTTTTATAGTAAAATAAAAATGTTTGTTTACCGATATTACCAGCTAGTATCTATGAGCTATAAAGGTAAAGATTTTTGTTTGTTTTTGGTGAATTGTGGATAGATTATTTTCACTATTTCAAATGTACATCAACCAAAAGTAACATAACAATTTTGACGACTAAAATTGATCTGTTATAAACACAAGACAAGATTTCTCGTACAACCGTCTTGTGGAATGATTTGTGTTCAGTATTCAAATCAAAACAACTTAGAAGCCTTCAAGAAGTGAGCGTATTCCTTCCTCAAAGTCCGTCAGCGCATCCGCAGTTCCTCTAGTGTTGTAGATATTCATGGGTGGCGGCCTAAAGTTAAAGCCGACCCGTTAGCCCCCTTCCCTTCTCCAATAATAACTAAAGAATCCAAATAAATCATATAAAGATTAACTAAAATAATACATTTCTTGTATTCCATTGTCTTTCCTAAATAAAAGCTACTGGCAAATATTCAGGTATTAAGCAGATTTATCTCGAGAGGTCACTTAACATCAGGTATTTATGAAATAACCTTGTAAACTTTCTCTCACTCTCGACTGGCAAGGTCGACTGGGGTGGTGTTTGTGTTGAACTGCTTCTCAAAGTTATAACAACAATCCGTTATAATCACCTTTTAAATACAAAACCTTAAATACAAACAAGATAATTGAAGAGTTGTTGCACGTCCTCATTATCTTTGCTCAGATAACCTTATATCTTATTATTCGAATCTCGAAAGATTTCTCATTAAAAGGAGTCCTCTCGTCTGGCCCTGTTCCATGGACCGGCCGTGATCCTCCGCCACGACAAACCGGGATCCCGGTCGGTGGGGATGAGAGAGGGATGATAGTGAACACTGAGCTATATGATTGGCGCAAATAATAAGCGTATGATTATGGATAAAGACAAAGGTAATTAATGTTGTGCAAAATAGGTCTTGTCTCACTTGTCTTGTGTTTCATAATTACATCATCAATTATTGTTATTTCCAGTTTAATATTAAGCATAAAAAATGATAGCTCCTATGTGTACTCTGCACGTCTGAGAATTTCTTATATTTGTCCGATTTACGTTCGTTCTGAGTTTGTAAAGTTTTCTTCTAAAAAACAAACTTTTAATTGGCGAAGTTATCAACGAAATTTTTGGTTGAAGGTACGATATCTAATTTATTTTTTGCGAAGGGTATTCGTTCGCCAATTATCTCTCATTTTTATGGTATTTCAATTTGGATTGACAGATATGTACGTGAGTAATGTCCTTAATTGTATCGTAATAATATTTAACTATGACTTCAAGTGCAAACTATCAAAGTAATGTAATAAATAAGTACTCACGCCCGCCAAGCCGAGGGTTGGGCACAGATTATAGATTTTATTTGGCACGATCATGAAACACTTTCTTCATTCATCATTTTCATTTCCCTGTACCATGTTATGTTGAGTGTGAAAACTTACTACATTTACTACTTCAGAAAATAAGCCTGTACTAGTCACTAGTTATTTAAATATATATGCATTATTTATATTTATGTTGCATCTAATTTATATACCTATTTAAAGGCCGAAAATTTTTATAAACCTGCTAGATTTCGAATCCTTTACGTCTAAAGTATATTTTTTTGACAAAATTTGTTAATTTACTACAATATTTCCATCCAAAAATATACGGTATAATTCCGAGTAAAATTGGTACGGGAAATGAAAAAAGAATACTCTTGGTAACCACATTAAAGTTAATTAAAAATGCGCCACGACATGGCTCCCGTCTAGTTCGCTCTCATTCTGACTTTTTTCTCGTTTACTAAAAAGTTTTGACTCACTTCGGTCACCTCGGTGTATTGTTAATTTGGATTATTAAAGTATAAAGTAAAATAATTTGTTAATCTAATAAAATAATTTGATCAAACTCAAAATGTCATGTCCATCGGTCAATAAACATGTCCAATACTGTATATAGACGTCTCTGGATTAAACATAACGTATAAAATAGAGGTCATGAAAAACTTGTTTTTCTTTCCAAATTGCTCCCATTTGTCTTCTGTTTGTTATGTAATGTAAATTCTACACTGATGAGAATGTGCAGAGCCCATACAAACCTCAGTAAGGTTTAAAGGGCCTAAGATAAAATATGTTGTAATATGTGTATGTCAAATAAATAAAATAAATAAATAAACTTAAATGTTATTGGATGAGGATGGCAGAGGATCGATCTTTGTGGAGTTCATTGGGGGAGGCCTACGTCCAGCAGTGGACAAATATCGGCTGAAACGACGACGACGACGACGAAATGTTATTACTATTCGATCAGTGATTACATAGTTATTCAGGCTTTTACCGAATCGAAGTCGGTTTTTTGTAGTTTTGCTGCGTTTAAATAATTGAAAAATAGTTATTATTAATTATCACGTGGAACTCATTTTAATGACAAATTAAAAAAAATACTTTCAATGTTATTATGACGCGATATATTGGTGTGCGGAGCGGTCGTAAATAATGTAATTGTGTCAGCGACTATCGCTGCTGACCTCATTTGCTAATGGACCTTGCCATATTATTATTATTTATATATTCTGAAAATATTGAACGTACCTGTGATGCATCAATCACATATTAAATTCAATTTAAAGAATCTCTTACGATCTTCTTACGCTATTAAAGTATTGAGAAGTATGTTAAGATTTTCTAAGCTTCTGCGATTGATCAGTATTCTTTTTCTTCGGTCGGGAATTCGAATCTCGATAAGAACGTACGATTCAGATTCCGGCTTTCGAATTGTTAAACAAGCACACGTGTCGAAACAAACAAGTTTGTCAAAATGTTACAAGAATTTTGTTCAAATTCTAGATGGTAAATCACAGCGTTAGTATCCAATTAAAGAAAATTAAACGAAGCAAAACTACATTTACCTTCACGAATTCTTTCTTCCCGAGCACTTGAATTTGTAATTAAAATGTAAATGTTAATGAAGCTTGTAATCTTGGACTTAAAGACCCCTTGGGTTGAAACGATTTAAAGTATGTTTATTTTAATTTATGTTTATCTTCTTGAAAACGTTTCGCATTCAAGTGTTTAGAAACTTTAAATCGTCATGCGTAGCTTTGATCAGAATGGAAAAAATGACGAAAGGCCTGTGGCAGATGAAGGTGAATGAAGTGAAATTATACTTGCTGAAGGGTTGTTTCTGTTCCATTTTTCTTGCACCAAGTTTTAGCATACTATTATAGTTATTAACATCGAAATGTGTTAGTATAATGTCAAGACGGCAATCTACAAGCAAAACTCAGTTAAAGTGTACGATCAAAGCTGCCGTCTTTATGTTCACTTTGCGAGGTCGAAACGCAATTCCAACCGGTGAATGAGAAAACTTTAATACGATATCAAGTAAGCCAACGTACATAATAGAAGTCGGTACTTAACTACTTTATATAAGACTAGCTGTGCCCCGCGGTTTCACCCGCCCTGCAATTTTACCTAAACGAAATGATATTACCTACTTAATACTACCGTAACCTCATCATCATCTCCCTGCCCTTTTGCCCGAATATGTGGGGTACAATGTGGCCGTAGCACCGTTAAATTGATATAACCTTTTCAGTTATAACCCGATTGAGTTAAAACAAACACTAAATGTTAAGTGAAGCTTACCACAATACATTAGTGAAAACCGCACCCAAAACGGTTAAGCCGTTTCTGAGATTAGCGGTAACAAACGCACAGATAAACAGACATACAGACAAACACACAAAAATTCTAATAATCATTGTTTTGGGTTTTATTGCGTTTATGAAGTCCCCCAAAAATAGTTTTTCTCAAATATCTTCCATGTACAGACAGCGATCAGTTACATTTTTATTATATGTATGGATATTGAAAAAGTACAGGTCTCTACGTTCACGGAAGGTAGACGTCCTGCCTCATAATTATAATAATATCGTATTGAGGTGGCTTAGTAACTGTTGTTATCACATTGTTCTATCCCATCGTATCTTTTTGACAGTAGTGCGCTGTTCCGAAACCATTGCGCCAACCACAAAATAGCTGAATTAAGGACTTGCTTGTCAGTACGGTACTACTACTCTATCTGAGCCCCTCTCAGCCGGCTCACCGAACAATTGTTTTGGTACCAGTAACTTCTAACTGCATATGTTTTGTTTCTAACAATATTTGGTACAAGCCAACTTCTATTCATCGTTTTTGTAAATATTTCATATTTACAATTTACATTTCACTTCCAAAAAAAAGAAATTAAATAGGAATTATCTGTTTCGATATTTTCAATAATTAGGTCATTATGAAATTACAGGATTATTGGACGCTCCGTCTTTTAGACCCAATTTTCAGCGGAGAACTTGAAAATATCGATAGAGGAGAAGTTATATCGACCAATCAAATCCTTCAAACTTAATCTTTTGATTAGAAAATGAGAAAACTTAAATTAAATATCCATCAATCCGTCATCGAGTGGAAAGCGCTTTGAATAGTGTTATACATAGTCCTAGTATATGTATATATATAATATATGTATAATTTAGTACTTGGGGAATCGGTTTGGTCGAGAAAGCTTAAACAATACAAGAGCTTGTATCTTTGTAACTAATTCAGTATTGAGTGTCTTAATCTATTTATAAAGTGTTGAGACGTCCACGTTATCGGAGACGTCTTTTGTATTCAACCAACCTTGTCAAGCGATGTCGTCTTCTATGAAACGCTTACGAGCTTAACTCTCATACAAGCAAAACAAAATCTAGCTATAATTGTTAGATTTTTTTTACAAAAAAAATATATTTAATTATTTTTAGTTAAAATGTTAAAGCACATTATTGTGTACATTTGTTTGTTAGGACAAGCAACCTTTCTGTATCAACAAAAAAACTATCAACCGTCAGATTATGTACTAATAACTTTTATTTTTATTTTTTTACTATTCCTATTTAGAATTATTGATAATACCTAAACATTGAAATAAATTCAGTGAAATTAATTGCCGTAGGTAAAGAAAGAGATAAATGATAAGACAAAACAATTTATCTTTACGTTTTTTTATAAAGAACATGGGAGTGACGAAGGCAAGAAAAAAATATGTGTCACGACTACTTGTAATAATTATGGCGACGCTTCAAGGCGCAACATGGCAACACAGACTTAACGACGAAAAAATTACTAGAGTAATTTTTTGACACCTTTATCTTTAGAATTTATGTATGTATGTAATCTTCTGAGCGAATGTATGTGACTGACCTCCTCGGATACTGTTGGACAGATTTTTATGAATTTCTGTGTTTTTTTGAGTGGGTCCCGGGATGGCTTAGATTCAAAATTGGTGCCAGGCGCTGTCATCGAGTTCTAGGAGATTTTATAATATGTTTTGCTACTGAACCCACTAACAGCAGGCATGTGGATTGTAATTTGAAGACAGGTTGCTTGACCCCATTTTGGCGGGACTTAAGGTCCTCCTGAGACCGAGATTCGAAAATGCGTAGAATTGCTTGATGTCCAGTCTGCTTGACGTTACGCGGCGTTTTCTTTATATATCAATAGTATGAAATGGGTTTTTAGTGGTGATGTTCGTACAAGGATTGGTGTTTAAAACACATTTTGAGAGCGCAAGTTATTCTTTATACGTTATCTTTAACGGAAACGATTACATATACTGTAATAGCATGGTATGCAAGAGCCAGTCTGTCTATCGGTTCCACTGGACCAGTTTTGTTCAATTCTGGTATGTAGATAGAACCTTGGACAATAAGATGGACATAGGCCATTCGTCGCAATAATAAAACTTAAAGGAGATGATATAGATCACATTTAAAAGGTACAACGCTTTCTCTCTATCTAGTCCACTTTCCTACCTAAATGCTGGCATCGAATCTTCTGTAAGTAAGTTTTCTCTGAATTTTACTTTCCTGATAGATACAGAAGTTGTTTTCTACCGGTGGTCATATCACATCAGGAAGACATTACTCGTTTTCCTCAACACATAGAAAGTTTACGGTTTTGGGAAGAAAAATGTCTATTCGGCGGCTCAAATCTAGTCCTCTTCCCCTTCGAAGGAAAGGAACGGGAAGAGGATTTGGCGGACGTGGGTATGAACAGGAAAAGGAAATATCTTTTTTGTCTTTTTCCTCCTCTGTCCATTAAAAGTAGGCAACGCATCTGCAACTCATTAGCTTGTTGCAGATACCTATAGGTAGCGGTATATCAGGTGAGCCGATTGCTCTTTTGCCACCTTCAGCCTGAATTTTTTTTTAAACGATTGGCTTTTCAGTGTTTAAAAATCGAAAAGATTGTTTTTGTTATCTATATCATTTCAATTGGCATAAACGAGTAATAGTGAAATCCCTTCACGTATTACCCGACGTTAGAGCAACTATGCCTTTTGTCGTACACCGGGGACGCATTTTAGCGATTGGTTTTTGTTGCATGCATGTGCCAGATGGATATTTGTTTTTTTCCTGCTTTTTTTTTAAATGGGTCACCACTGTAAATCAGTGCGACTGTGCAATGTCACAGAGATGTTGTCCGATCTACAAACAATCAATGATTTGTCATTAGTGGTCGAAAAGTGATTATTTGAAAACGTCCAAATTTGGACGTTTTTTTCTCGGACCTTAGTTCACATCATGTTTTTACACTTCCTATTATTTCTTATTATTTTAACAACACCGACATGTCTGAATGCTGCTGTCCTCTTTGGAACTCATTCAGCTGGTGATTTTGTATGCGTTTACTATAGTAATTTTTAAACAACGAATTAAATTAGTAATTTGAAGGTACCAATGTTTTTTTTTTGTACTATAAGTTTGTTCTGCGAGTTATATACAACGAGAAAGAAGTTTATATTTAGTAGTAAAAGAAAAAAACTCTTATCAGAAACCAATTTACATAAAGTTTTAAACAAATTTATCCGATTTCAAGTTTAATGAAGCAACTTTGACTAGTTCTGAACTTATAATGAGTTGGGAAATGTATTTATGTTCCTATTTCCCTGTTTCCCGTAGACTGAGCGTTTTGGGGTAAAGCGTTTAGCGCATAAATTTACCCTAAGGTGTGCGTGTAAAGGCTTCGACTCCGAAAAATAAGGTTATAGGTCCAAATCCACCATTTGTACTGTTGTCGTGAACTATTTACAAAAACAAAAGAGTGGTTAAAAAGAATATTAGTAAATTATTTACACAATTGCTAACATGTACTTTACTTTATAAAATTTCTTCGGAACCTTTAAACGTTATTTTGAATCCCTTCAAAACACCGTATTCATTTGAAACAATTTACACTTATCAAGGACCAGTGACAATGCAATAACGTAAATAGCTTGTCCTATTATCTTTAGCAGGATCTTCAGGATTTGTCAGGATTTTAGAAATATGCCATCTATAGTATGTGTGAGGAAACTTGCATGTTTTTTAGTTTTTCAAACGAAATAATTAAATTTTTATATCTATCTTCCATGGTTTACGCAAGGTAGCAAACGCTGAAATATATAAACTGTAATATAATAGTAAACCCAGAAATTCCCATCTAAGAGAGCAGTGAAAAAATTACGTTAAGTACTCACGCCCGTAACCAGAGCCGCAGCTTACGGCTTATCATTTGGCACGGTCCTGGCATACCTCCCTTGCTTCATCTACGTTCATATATCTACGCGTACCTGGTCACCATTTATGGGTACTTTTAATATCGTCTTTCAATAGTTGCTCAATATAAGTTCGTCTAAGACGTCCCCTACCAGCACTGTCGTTCACTTTCGCAAAATAAATACGCTCGATCCTTCTTCCAAATCTCTCATAGGTCATCATCATCATGAATTTAATAGCTGTTCTGTTCTTGTCTGTGGAACAATCTCCAATCCTCCCTGCATTCTGACTTCCTGATACGAAACGAAGTTTGCTATCTTCTTTGTTCCATAAAAGATTTTCTTGGCATTCCTCTCTTCCTCTTCCCTTTTATTTTTCCTTCTATAATTGTGTATAAGATCATCGTATCGTATCAGGTGTCCAAACATTTACCCTTTTATGGGTATACGTTTCAATGACCATAAGTCCTAAGTCTTCGTTTTATGCAGTATTATTTAAAAAAATGTATATTTTAAATCAGTAGCTAGATTTTTAAACTGTCAATTCTCTTGGCGTTTGAAATAGAAGTCGAATTACAATGAAAACAGACAGAAACTTTACAAAACATTTCAATGTCTGAAGGGATTTAATTCGAGCTTGAATATTAAAAGTCTTCAGACGAACGCAAAGTTTAAGCTTCTAGACGAAGTGAATTTAAATTATTAATGTACACTGATTTAAGGTGTTGGTGTTTTAAATATTTCAGTAATCAAGATAACTTACTGTATAAAATAAGTAAAATAAAATTTATTATTTATTTTTGTATAGAAATATACAACAAATATATTTTATGCTAGTAATAGATTCGATTAGGTGGATTTCAATTAATTTATTTATTTGAAAAATACACGTAATAGTGTGACTAATACGTAATAGAGTACTTTCAAGGAGAAAAAATGTGTAAAAGCTAGGGAGAAAATAAAATAAATAATAGTAAAAAAATAAACTTAAAAATACGCCTTTGCAACGAGAAAATTTTTATGACTAAAAAAAGAATAATTATTTTATCTTAAAAATGTGTGGGGTGCTTCTTTAGATATTTTATAGTTATGTAGAGTATGTACATGTATGAAATCCGTTGGTTATCATATTCATTCCTTTATCAAGTAGTACACTTTAAAATTTAAACAAATGTTAACGGTAAAGAAGAGTATTTGGGATGTATGCTTAGTAGAGTATGGTAGGCATGTTAAAGATTTTGAACGACGAGTGAATGCAGGAAATAAAATGAATGGGTCTATGAGGGCTCGTCTGTCAATACACAATGCTGTACTTGTCCCCAATTTAATATATGGTAGTGAGAGTTGGGTTTGGCAGGAAAAGCATGTTAGTAGAGTTAATGCCGTTGAGATGCGATCCTTAAGAAGTATGTTAGGTGTGACTTTGATTATACGCGAAAAGTGCGGCTTAAAAGTGGATGTTGTGACTAGAATTGAGAAATGTATGCTTCGGTGGTTCAAGCATTTGAAAGGATGAATGAAGAAAGAATAACGAAACTAATTTATGTTGCAAAAGTGTCGATCAGATTAGTGGCTAACTAAAATAGGGCGATATAAGGAGCACCCATAACCGACGAGCATGTAAGCGTAGATGTATGAATGTAAAATAAGCGAGAGAGGTGTGCCAGGATCGCGCCAAATGGAAATCTATGATCTCTGCCTACCCCTCTGGGTTACGGGCCTAAGCGCATATTTACTTTTTATTTATTTACCCTTTACTGACCATTACAACGTTTGTCATCACATATTTTAAAATTAAAACAACATTTTTCTCTCCTTCGAGTATAACTTTGAGCAACAAAATCATGTTACATCTTCGAATACACATGCTCAGTTATTATTTATGATTCTACCCTAGATATTGACAATATATCGAGGGGTCGGCGATTTGGCATCCAAGGTAGGGGTCCACTGTAGACGATCAATAAATAAAGGAAACACGTAAGTGTAATCCCACTCTGCGATAAATTTAGTTTACGACGCCATAAGTTATCTTTAGTTCGTAAAAACAATTCGACAACTAGTTGCACATAGTCTCATTTGCAACTAGTTTACGACTCGTTTATTTTGAAGAAATATTAATTACATAATTATATAACGAAAGCAGTTTACATTTATTATTTATATAATTATTATTAATATTAAATTTACATTGTCTTTTGTATATAAATTAATATAAAAGGTTGTCAAGATTGTCTTGTCTGTTCCTGCAAGAATTTTTCTTTCGCTAGCGACAGCTTTTTAGCTCTCGAGCTCAATTTTGCTATGCACAATTCATCAGGCGTTAAGAACGTCCCATAGTATGAGCGACGTCATTAGTCGTTTCTGCAGTTCTGCACCCTCTAATAACGAGATAAAATTGCAATTATATCTTTCCTCATTGGACTAAAACTAATTTTACGGATTTTATCGCGTTTATTTTAATAAGTTTTTGTTCCCGACATTTCGAGTACTATACAGCACTAATGGTCGCTTACATGGGGGGATTGAGGTGTCTGACGTCCCAATGTCAAAATTTCTGGCGAAGTACCCTCTTATTTTCAATTATTTTTTCTGTTCCGATCTATGCAGAATGAGTTCACAGTATCTTAAAATCTTATAATTATATGTAAAGTTTGGGTTTTAAATTTATTAATCATAGAATTCCAAGCAGGTCGTAGTACCCCGCCATATTTTCTTCATCTTCCCTTTTCTAATTAGGATGTATTTTTTATTTCAATAGCCTTGCGTATCATCCTGAGTATGAAGCGGTCTATTGTAAAGATTTGTGGTTTATAAAATTTTATATAATGGGCGTTCAAAACGTGACGCACAGACTGCAGCCTGCCTCGAGCGTTGGCGTTTGAAATTAGTTTTATTTCAATGTAGTATTCGCGTAATTATAAGAAATCATTAAATCACTTTTCTTTATTATATTAGTAAACGATTTTCATAGTTAGTAGATGAACTTTATATGGTGAGCGTTCGATATGTGCTTCCGAAGAACTTATGCTTAGAAAGTACCACCGTCACTCTCTTCATCCTTAATAAAGCCGGTAGTCTTTTTGGGGGACCCCATTGAAATCTTAAACCTCTAATATTATATTTCGGAGTAATTTATTCCATTCTGTCCATTTCCAGAAGGTTTTACACGATACATAGAACTCGACTCGATAACAACTTTTCATGATACCACGCTTTATGTAAGACTAGTTGTTAATGACCGGCCTTGCCCTCGTGTATTTAAATATTTAATCATCATTCATCTGCCCTGTTCTCACTAAATGGGGTCGGCACAACACGTGTCCTTTTTTCAAGCCTTTGTTTTCTTGTTCATGTCACGTAAACTATCGATCTTTTCTTAGGTTTATCTCTACCAACAACTCCAAATTCATTTATCTAAATCATTGCTTGTTATTATTCTATCATCATTACATCCCCATGCCATACTTTAATTTTGACATCGCTGGTGCTACTTTCAGGTTTCCTCTATTATACTCGTTGCGTACCTTATCCATTTAACTGAATTATTGATATATTAAAACATTAGATATTAATAATAATAATATAGCTTGTTATATATAGGGATAATTTAACATCCTAACAGTGCAGGAATTATTAAAATCTCTGCTTAGTATCAAGAAGATAAAGAAGTCTTTTCACTTTGTAACGCTAGTATTGACTGCTTATGGAGCACATTATTACCACTCCGTATTATTCTCGACTCACAATACTAGAATTGCGAATTGAACAGGGTTTACGTAATACCTTTTGCGAGCAATTGCCATTGAAATGTCACTTTGGACAGTCAGTGGGGCCGGGTAGTGGAGGGGTGGCCTTGTCGTAGGACTCCCTTTCTATTAGAAGATACGCTCGTACGTTTTTCTTAATTAAACTAACCGAATTTATTTATCTGTAATGAAAATGTAACGAATCAATAAGAAGATTTTTTCATAATTTATTAAATATAATTAAGGAACCTTCTAATAAAAAAAATATTATAAACTATTTTCTTGTATAACCTTCTTTACTACTTAAAAAAATAGCTAGTAACACAAACGTGTTTGTTCACCGCTAAAAGGCCAGTTCACCTTAGCTCCGACTTTTCAGAATGTATTTCTAAAATTCACCGACTGTCTGCAGTTACTGGGAGTCGAGATCTCGGCGAATCTTAACTTCGGTTTCATCGAATCTCACAGGATTGGAATAAGTACCTTCAACAGAAGCATTCTTCTCTAGGCTGTTTCTGAACTAGAGCGTACCATCTTTCGATCATATCACCACTTGACATCAGGTGGGATTATAGTCGTTAATTTATTAATTATAAAAATTACAATTTTATAATAAGCGAATAAGTACACTTCAATTTATTGGCTAATCAAGTCTGAGTCAACAAAATATCAAAAACTTTTACAACCTAGTCACATTTTAAATAATCATACAGTTGGGAAACACTTTTGCTTGCGGGTGAACTTACACTAGCAGTCGCAAATGTGCCAGGGTTGCG
>JWHW01025868.1:247639-258462 GCA_000931545.1 Papilio glaucus
CCCGCCGTTGCCCATACATGCAGGTACATTTGTTTCGCAATTGTATGTGATTCGATTGTTGGACTGTGCCCAAGTAGTAGTTTAGTTCGTAGACCTCTGCGAGGCATAATTCAAAACACGGTACAACTCTGGTATATTTTAAATTGTACCAATAATTAAAAAGGTAAACAACATGAGAACTGGCATATGAAGGTTTTAAAACCACATTATCACAACCGTTTTTTGCCACACACACCACAAAAAAGGTATAGCAAAAAAACACTTAAAAAAGTAAACAAAATTGAATGTAGTTTACTGTTTAAAGTCAAAAGGAATCCTAACAAAGAGCAAGATTCTTTTATTTAAATCTGAGAAAATTAACTTGTACTTATTCCATTTTTATATTAAAATAGTTGAAAGCGAAATCATAATCAGGCTCTGCTATTCAACTCAAAAGGACACGCTATTCACATTGCCTTTTAAATAAAGTACAGTAAGGGTTTCTTTTATATTCAACAAAATAAACTTTTAATGTGGTTATTTTTAAGTTTTTTTTTTCTCTCATGTTATCAGATTTAGCAATATTTTTCTCATATAGTTATTAAATCGAGTATAAATAAAAACAGTAACAGAAATAAAAACTATGATTCCTTAGAGGCTTCTAGATAAGGGAGGGAATTATCTTACTAAGTTTCAACAGAGAGCCCTCAACAACATCTATTGCATTAATGGATCGGCTCGACCAGCGGAATACCACAACCTCACAGAAGACAGGCGTGAAATAGAAGTATTTTGCTTTTTGTCTGAAATGTAACGTGTTGGAGGCTGGTCCTCTTCGCCTTCCCATACTTTTCTAATAAGGAAATGATGGGATGGTAAGCTAAAATCTTTTTTTCTAATATCCCTTCCTGCTTCCATTAAAGGTAAGGTCGTTTGTTTATAAAATGTAAATAAGTTACTTGTTAAGTAGAGCAGAGCACCTAATGCTTACGGATGGATTATTGTATTGTAGTGATAATCCATTCCTTAGTTATAATGGATTATGTTTTGAAATTATGATCATGCTTTCAAGAGCACGTACATAGTGTGTGTTTAAATCATGTATGTGTTTACGCCATTTTCAGTAAAATAAAGCTTGTTTATTTAGGGAACTTTTAAATTGTGTAATTGTTGGCTTATTTGTAGGTGTTTAATTGTGTCCAGGGTGTCGTCACTCTAGAATTTTTTTTTTGTAGTTTTTAATTAAAATCAGCAGATAAAAACATTGCCTTATGTTTATTTGGTACATTTTTTTTTGTGTTCGATAGTAAAAGGCCCAATGCTTAAAATAATATTATACATTCAGAAAGAGGTTTACATTTTTTTCCGCTTTTTTCGATTACGTTAATAAATTATAACTTTTGTTTTAAAAACAATCCTTATTGACTTATTTTATAGAATTGGTTAGTATATTATTTGGTTTTAAAAAAATGGGCGTTGTTGGTTTTCTTTTACGAATAGAAACATCTCAATTATTGTTTCTGTAAAGTTTTTATGACTTCGAGTTTCAAAGCAAAAAGTTTTCATGACTCAATAAGAACTTTTTGTTTTGTCAAATTACGAATACGAAATATTGCTGAGAATTTCCACAAGTTTTTAAACAATCATACATTTTACTCTGGAATAAGTTTTAATATTATTCCTTATTTTGGAAAGCAAGATAATTTTACGCATCAACCTTTATTTCAGTTTCCCAACAGAGTGTAGAATCCAATGGCACAAAGAAATGTAAAAATTATTTTTTATATGGCAATGTCAAACTCTCATCTCTCTTGTCAAAATGAAAATATAAAACACAGAAGTACTGAGAACTGTGACCTTTCAGTGTGGGTGTGGGAGGTTCTGAATTCCAACCTACTATTTATTGTATCATTAAATATTTACCACTTTTTCCATGCTTCTACATTTTCACAGGCTCATTTTTTGCCCGAATGACAGCAGCGCAATGTTTTCGCGGGTATGATGTGTGTATATTTGTTTGTATGTATATATTTATGTATGTATGTCAGTTCCATTGTGAACTCCTGTAGCGACGGCTTAACTGATTTTAAAGAGTGAGGTGCAATTCAATTCGTATTGTTCGCCGGAGTGTCACTAGGAACAGTCAGTCAGGTTTATTGGTTTTTTTATTCAACTATTGCGTGTAAAAATTATTTTTTTTTATCCAAAACGACCGCTGGACCTTAAGGAAATAAAACAAACAACAAAAATAGGAACTTGTTTATTTACAGAAAGTCGATTTAAATATTTACAAAATGAAAAGCTCAAAAAAACTAACTTTATTTATACACTAAACACGACATGGCAACTTGAGCAAATCTTAAGTAGAGTCTTATTGTGAATCCACGATATCTTTTTTTATTCTCAACTTCCACATATTATGAATTTATTATCTTAAATATATAGAACGTCACAAGTTTTATGAAATTTCTCATATGCACTAATATGTTACCAACATGCATTAAGGCCATTTTAACGTAGGGACCGATAACTTCATAAGAGTGTGGTTAATGCTTTCACTACGGCAAAAGCTTAACGCTGCGAGAACTTGTGATTACATAAATTTGCGTAATGACCCTTGAATTTTAAAACTTGAATTCGTTCACATTAATTTAGAATATCAATGAAAGAAAAACGTTTCGTTTCTTACCAGTGTTCACGTTGTGGTCCCTTATTATTGAATATTAACTAGCTTAGAGTTTAGTTAAACTTTAAGGCTACATCTTGAAATACAGATTAGAAAAATGATTCAAATTTCATTATCAAAACAAAAGGAATGTTTTATCACATTTTTTTGGAATGAATTAGCATAAAAATCTTACGTTGAAAAGCACACTTAGGCTGAAAAATGCTCTATTTAAACTTATCTTACTATTCCTGCATTTTCCACTGTGTCAGATATAAAAAATCACAAATCCAACCCTGCATCTGTTGCGATGTGTCAATTATGGTCTAAAATACTGCATAAGAAATTTATACCCTTATCTGTTTTTCGATCAGGACCTAGATTATTTATTAGATAGTATGTACATTGAAATCACAAGTGGGTCGCCGAGCTAAATCTGGGGCTAACACTGCTAAATCGTAAAAACCAAATTAGGTTGAACCTTTGCGTAAATCGCCGTTGGCCATATCTTTTATTATTAGTAAATGAATTCTTGTAGTGCTCGCTACAAGCGTAGCTCTTCCTCCGATTCACTGTCAGTGGTGTACTTGATCGCTTTATGTATCTCCTCTTCGATCTCTAATGCGCTTTGATGCTTTTCATCGACAGCCAGCTTGTTGTAAGCGACTTTTATGTTTGAGTTATAATTGGCTCGATTAAACCAATTGCAATTACTGTTTAAATATTTGATATAAATATAAAATCCTACCATAATGAATGTGACTAAAATAACAACCAAGATTACGTTGAGATTGTAATGCCAGTGGGCATTGTTAATCCGTGGAAGCACAGTATTCGGGTAGCAATAGAACTTAGATTCGGAGTCGGTTAAATTGAACAGCTGGGCGTCGTCCAAACACGACGTGCACTGGCTGTTGTGCGGGCCCGAACAAGTGGCACAGGTGTAGTGACAGGGTAGACATAGAAGAGGGGCTTTACCCTTTGTTTCGGATTGAGACTCCATATCGAAGACCTCTACGGCCGTCGGTCCTGATTTAGCACCCTGACGCTTGCTAACACTAGCTGTTGCTTCAGAGAAATACGTAAGATTCCGTCTCCTCGAGCTGCGTTCCGTCAGAATCTCGCTGGCGTACGTGCCGTCGGGGCATCGCGTATGACATCGACCGTCGTACAAGTGCAAACCCTTCGCGCATTCTAATGGGGAGAGAACACAATCATTTAATTAGAATTGAAAACGCATAGGAAAGTATTCGTCCGTCACCAACCAGCACCGCCGCGTCCATGCATGATGCCATTTCTCGCCAGTCGAATGATGCAGCAGATGCGCCGCGAAATCACTTAGTCCATATACAAAGGATTAAAGACTAGGGATTCAGGAAATTTAAGGAATGGTAAGTAGAATCTCGTCACTGATCTCAAATAACTTTGTGTGTATTGAGTGTGGCTGATGTTTTGTCATACGACGAAGATGCAAACAATACATTCTTGAAGCATGCGATGAAAGGTGCACAAAATTAAATGAAATCAAGTGATTGCATCAAGTAGAACAAGCAACAGAAAAGATTACTGAATAATAAAAATACATAATGTGCATTATTGAAGAAATTAAAGCTATAGAGTTAAGAAACATACACTAGCATTAATAAGCAGTTAAAAGCAAAGCTGGCATGCAATACAAAACGACATAACATCACAAATATTTGCATATTTAAAACGAAGTACGATTTATTTACATTTTATTTAAAAAAAAACGATTTATCATCTATTTATGGCCAAAGCTGCGATCAGAGACAAGACTCAACTACCACTTATAATAAAATTAATTTTGTTGTTTTTTAGGAAACATTTTTTTTATTATTTTCCTTTCACATCAGATTCGATATATACAAATTATAGTTTAACATTTACAATAATAAATACAGTTCAATGATTGATTACCTATACGACGACCACTATTAACAATTTTACACTTAAATAGTAAAACTGATATAAAAATGAGCTTTACCCATCGTGCCGCAGTTTGAACTGATTGTCTCAGTTAATAGTTTTTTGAAGTTATACTCTTTTGGCGCTTACCTAGTCTTTAATTAAATAAATTAACATTACTAGCTTCATTTTTATAAATAAACCGACTGCATTGAAACATCAACTTCGCAGCATAAAATGTATAAATAATTTTAGTCTTTGATTCGACAGTTTTTGTGTTTAGTATCTTTATTCTATTGTTTTAAAGTCTATTTTGGTTTGTGACGCCAAAGGAGTATAACTTCTAAATAGCGTATAGTAAGTACTCACACGATTTTTCCTATTTTTTTTAATAATCGAACTTTTTCCTAATAATCGATCTTAGAATAACTTTACATCGATTCGCATACAGTAATTTAGTTCAGCTACCAGTCAATGAGTAATGATCGATCAGTCGTTTCTAACACGTATGTATCTGAGCAAATTTGTACAAGTCTCCAAATTTATTTTTATTATAACCATAACATAGACATACTTAATTATATATACATATAATATGTTATAACTAGTATACTATCTTAATGGATTGGCAATCGTAGCTATGATCACAACCACATATACAATAGTTTAAGACATCCTCAACTGATACATGATTCTTTTAAATATCAAGGTGACAGCTTCGATGAAATGTGTACAACTAATTTGTATATCAAACGTTCGTGTAAAAAAAATATAGTACTTTCATAAATATCATACGTCTTCTAACCCAAATGAGGTAGACAGACGTCGCTATCGCTATCCGCCATTCGTCGAGTTCATTGTCTCCCGATGAACAAGGATATCGAAATCTGCTGGTGATTTATTCATAATTATCAATATTTGTTGAGCACTATATTTTAAATTACAATACCAAGCCGTCACACGAATAAACGTCGTAAAATTCTAATACAAATAATAACTAACTCATGTATTTAAAACAATAGATATGTGTACCGTTATGACTATGTAATTGCAAGCATGTTCTGGCGAAATTATCGCTTCATGATTTTAATTTGTAATAGCCATAAAAATGTGGTATATAAAAATGATACATGAATGACACATATACATATCTGAACATAGGATGCGACGTTTTGGAATCGGTTTACTAAGCAATGGAAGTCAAATACACTTAATGCAATAGTACTACAACGATAAACAAAGAATTATAATTATCATTAAAATAACAGCTGCGATGGTTAGTGCGTCGAACGCCGAAGGAAAAAAAGATAACAAAAATGTATGTAAAATAGATGCATGTCGGGCGATGATGGTCTAACATACTAGTACTAAAAGTTAATGAAGTATCATTGCGGTCGCTATACATTTCTCTTGGACTAAAACTAGGACTGGATTGGGACCTAAGTGCGAGAAGAATTGTACCCATCGCTATGCAACGACCACGGATCTTGAATTCTAGAAAACAAGAATCTGAAATTTCATTTATGGAAGCAACGAAGGGGAGTAAAACGTATTACTTACGCCTTATCGGACCGGACCTTAAACCTTGTGAAGAGGTTTGGAAGCTCTGTGGAATCGCACAAAGTGGAAGACACCGGTAAATACGGTTCTCCAGTGATTATTAAAGACGAGGAAGAATCTGTATTTAAATAATTCTATAGATTCAATATGTGGCTCGTACACATATAAAATTGTGTACACTCATGCACATACAAAATTTATATGTACATTCTTTATATTTTTGTATAATTAAAACAAAATTACGTTAAATAAGTCGACAGTTAGAGGATCTCAATCATTGCATCGTTCCAAAATGTAACATCCTAATTACAACTAAGCTAGACAACTGGAAAACATGTTTTGCGAAGACACTGGATGTAATAAATAACAAAATTGTAAATTAGTACCTATTGATTTAAGTTTGCTCTAAATTAAATATTACTAGTTTATAGTAACAATTATATTTACCTAAAGGAAATTCGCTAAAACTAAATAATCATATTCTCACCTATTTCCAATAAATAATTTACGTACGAAACCAAACAACAAATAAATGCGTTTATATTTGGCATTCGGTTAAAATTGATAGATTTTTTTTACATCAAACAAGATACACCATATGGATATGGGTATATAAATATCACTTTGTAGCTATATTTAAAATTATTATGCTTATCGATACTGTGAGAAGATAAAACTCGATTTGTATAAACGGATAACAAAACTGCAAGATATATAACAACTGTAATAATGTTTAAGTAAAGAACACTCAGCGGAGGCTTATCGATACTTTGATTTTATGATTACATCTGACAGCTACAAAAATGTTCCGTTCCACGTAAACAAATTTACATATATCATGCCACAATTCATAATTTTTATAACACTAAAAAATCTTATTTTACTTTTAATAGCTGCTATTTGAATTATATATAAATTAATAATTTTAAATTTGATGTTAAATTATTTTAGGGGTTAGAACGGAACGTGAATGAATTGACAGTAGCCCGAAGCCGTCAGCGCTCTTCGTGTAAAAACTGTATTATTTATAATCTACGTTAAATTGTCGATAGTTCACTTCAACGATTCAATGATCACTTCCCATTTTATTAAGCAATCATAATTTCAATGAAATTACCTCATTTAAATGGACGTAATAGGTTTTTTTACATTTTATCATTACAATGTAATTGCACTTGTTCTTTAGTTCTTCAATGCATTCGAAAGAATTGTTACTAATTATAGTAAAGGTTACTTGAGCTAACAGCTTAATTTAAACACGTTTAGTCGTTATACTAACAGTGTATTAGGCAAAAACGATCTGCACTAATAGCGGTAAAAATCTCCGGAGTAGTTTCCGAACGTTGTGCGGTTTGTCAAAGTGACAAAGAACGAAATAATTTTATACTATAAAATAACTTACATACATATATATTTTGTATACGTCTAATAAAATTCAGGCCCAGAATTTTCTTATCATATACAATTTATTATGCAGGTAATTTTATTTATTATGCGGACATCTTGAACACACAATCGGCGTGGTTTAGAAATTTCTGGACCTTACAATTATTATGCTTAAGATATCTAACACTCACCAATACAACTAAATTCTAATGTTACGACACCCCAGTAAATCGGGTTACTGTAAATATTTCTTGGATACCTAAGACGAAATACCACAACGTGTAAGATTAAAAGTAAATTTCGAATTTAGGTCTATGATCGGACAGCGGCCGTTACTCAAACTATTTGTATAATTAACATCGACAATTTGAAACTATCGCAATTTATTAATATTAAAATTGAAGTAGAAATGGATTTTATGGAGATATGAGGAAAACGAGCAAGCTGGTGGGATAATGTTCTGTCACTGCTCACCATAAACAAAAGCATACATTGGGAAGAACGATACGAAGTAGAACCATTGCTAGTTTTGGCGTAAAAAGAGAAGGGGCACTTAAGAGGAGATGTCTTCTGGATGCTTCTCTTATCAAACGATGAAACAAGAAGTTAAAAGCAAAAGAAATCAGAAATAATACTGAATTCTTTCACTTTTCACATCGATATTTTCTTATGTCGTTCGATGAAGCGTCATTCATTCAACAGCTGCTATCATTGAGTTGTTCTATTGAAATTAGAATATGTAGAAATATGTAGAAATAAAACAAGTTTTATAGATTTCGCCGCGTTTATTTAATTTTTCTGTTCCCGAAGTTTTAAGTTCTTTACAGCACTCGAGGTAAATAAACGCAACAAAATCCATGAAACTAGTTTAAATAATGAATACACATAAATATAGCAAATCAGTATATGTAGGAGTCGTTAATAGTCTACCGTCAAAAATATTTTGTCGATGTTAAAGATACAAAACGAGTGAAAATATTGATTACATTAAATTATAATAGCAGGTTGTACTTATTGATAGACGCGCTTGGAATTGAACTAAGATCACAAAAAATGGATTGGCACTAGCGTAGCGACTGCCGGGCCAAGCAGGGAGCCCGGGGGGGTCGCGCGCCTGCCTGCACCGGATGCGTCGCTTGCCCCGACCTGACCGAAGCGGTTAGTGCATCGCGCGTACTAAGTCTATCGCCGCTCTGTGGTTCGGCAGCTAGAATAAAAGCTTTCGCCGCCCACAGCAGCGCGAGCAAAAGGCACAAACCTAAGCAACGGTGAGGAAGTTGGGGGGCCCGAGTCGCGCATCCTGATATCCCACCGCCGACCGGCCCGGATGATCCCGACGAACCCAATAAACCTTCTTCGCGAATCTGTAAAAGAGACACACGTCTGAGCGAAGAAGAAAGAAATCTGATATAACACAAAGAACAAAAAAACGATAAAGCTAATTGACTATAACAACCTAATGACAACTAATGTTGTATTAAATACATACAAAACTTAATATTTAGTAAAGTTAGTTAGTATTTAGTTAAAACTATTTTTACTTAAAACGTCAACTACTATCGTGATACTTTTAGGAGTGGGTACTATTTTTAGTTATTTTAGACACGATTATGTTTTATTATTTACGTATATTTTATTGCAACATAATATGTTATTGTATAAAATTAAATGACAATGAACATTTAAAAAAAATCGTACCACACTCGTTACACTTTCTTCGGCTCTTACTCAGGATAATTGGAAAATCTATGTCGAATAAAAGTTTGAGATTAGAGGCCATTTATGTTTAAGATATCATAATAATGTTTGTGTATGTGTGGCAAAGGTAAAATGTTACTGGAAAGTTTAAGCAACATTGTTTCACTGAGCAAAGTAAAACTTTTGTTTATCAACCTTACAACTCTCTTGCCTAAGAAGTTATTAACGATACAGGCAATAGACGCCACGAATCTTTATGTTGTCTGAACTTAGTAATAAATAAGCATCTATTTATAGGCAGTAGCTCAAAACTAAGTAGATTAGTTTCAGAAGTGAGTTGTAGCCCCTGCGAGTTGATAATGCGCTAGAACCCTGTCAAATGTATACCCACGTAACGTCAGCCGTAACAAAAAAGTATAGTTAACAAAATAATAATATTTATTATATCACCATGTCATCATCAATGTTTTGGTTAAGTTTATTTTAATCTTATTATCAAATTTTCAATATCCGTGATCAATTGTGACATTAACTTTGTTTTTCGTAATTAAATAATAATTTCACGAGCACGACTGTCAAGTACTGCTCCTTTTAAAATAAAGATGACAATAGCAGCAAACAAGATAGCGTTGCTAAAAGTACCGACTATTCAATGTCACGAAATTACGTCAGCAAAATGGACGCCAGGCACATTTTCAATTTGCGGGGGTTATAATAAGTAATATGATTCAATGTTTTCGTAATAGTTTCAGAATAGCCCTCGACTATGTATTTTGATTTGATAGAAATAACTGAAAGTCTTTGATTGAGATTGCCTCGAGCCTTTGATGAAAGATTCTCCATACGACGAGCTAAAATGTCAACAATTAGCAGATATTCTATGAGTCTGAAATTTATTTTGGCCGAAACATCCCAATCCTTACTTTTTCAAGTCTTGAGACATTTCGATCTCTTCATTCAATCACTCGTCTTTAATTATTTTAAATTGATGCCAACCAAAAAGTTTTTTTTTTGTAAACAACAATGGAATGGAATATTAAATTCACATTTAATATTCCATTGTATATTTTTGGGAACACGCGCGAAAATTTCACGAAAGCATTTTGTGTATTTTGTATATACCTTTTACCATATGATGCAGCTTTCTAGACTCATCCGGTGTTGACAAAGATAAAATTTACTATCCTCTTTTCGTCAACTTCAGTATGACACGTAGATTACCTTTAGCTTACGTAGAGTAGCTTTGATGGGACACAAATCTCAGCAATTTTTATGTATAAATGCTCAACAATGATTTCGGGTTAAAATCTTGTGTGTTTGTATGTCTGCTAGCTATTTTTACTAAAATTCATAAACTTTCTCCCGTACGTTTGCGCCCAGTTTATGAGTTAATGTTTTAATTTAAACCTTGCCTAACATTGGCAGTAAGACATCCAATGCACAAGTATATCCTATTTTATATCTTTTCACAAGCTCTAAATCTTTCGTAGCTAGAAACTTGGTTTATGTCATTTAAAGAAAGTTATTCATAATAAAAAACTACTCACCGCATGTGAGTCGTGCCAAACTAGAGCGAGATCGTCATCGATAGCGTTCTGTCTGATCTCCT
>JWHW01025868.1:258512-289720 GCA_000931545.1 Papilio glaucus
CCGGGCCCAGCCCCAGGCCAACACTCGTGCCCAACGAGTTGCTCTCAGGAGACGCGTCGTAATCCTGCACCGGTGTCTCCGTTCCGTAGAATATAAGTTCCCATTGCGTTAATGGTCCAGCTGAGCGAAATGAGAATTGACAGAATTAATCACTTGAATATGAATGTTTTACGTATAATAATAGCAAAAATATCTAGCAGTGCGTTCAATAATACAGTAGGAAGTTTCTAGAAACAATTAAATTTAATCAAGGTTTTAAATATTTTAGTAGTAAATGTTTTGCACTGTTGGTCGAAATAAAACAATATGTCAAAAAATTTAAATGAATGTAAAAATATGCATTCATTTCAAAAACATAATTTTGAAAATATATTCTTTTTTTTGTTCCCCAAGACATCAGAGTTAAAGGAAACCAGAATTTGCGACATTTGATAAGACAGGAAAGTGTTCAAGCGTTCTTTCAAATAAACCTAAATTCTGAGCTAGATTTTATTAACTGTTGCTGAGATCAGACCAAAAATAAACATACCAGGATCTCTTGGTCGCTTAAATAGATTATATCAAAACATTATAATTAACATTAAAAACAATACATAACTACACAAATAAATTAAACAGTAACTAATCAACGAACTGAACACATTCATCGAAATCTATACGAAATAAACTATGAACAAAACACACAAAACAAGAGAACAGTAATTAAGCTGAAGAAGAGTAATTCATGTTAAAAAGCGACAAAGTCAGTAACTAGTTGTATATAATTAAATAAAAATATATTTCATGGTGGCAGCAAGCACTCTTATCACAAACACTAGAAAAATAACTAACAATAAACTGTCCTGTGTAAAGCGGTTAACAGTAAAAGAAAAATCACAATGGCTACAAAAACTGAAATTAAAAAAAAACAATATAATACTACAAAATTGCAATCACACGACATGCAGTAGCGGACATGGGTATATGTGATCGTAGTGCAGGCAGGCAGCGGAATGAGACGACGCATCGCATGCAGTGGGTACCGTTGGCTTGTAGAGGCGCCGGATAAATCCGTTGGATTTTCGGATACTGCTCGAATAGATTAGACATCTTCCTTCCTCTAGCATCAGCCAACGGATCGGCTAGATTCCCTTGTAAATTCAAACTTAGATTGGGAGGAGTCGGCGTAACGCGCGGCGTGGTACTGTCGACGGGCGATCGCGTCGCTGGGTGGCTCTGTTTCATCTTCTGCGATCCCTTCGTATTCTTCGAGTTCTTGTTCTTTTTCCTCTTCACCAAGCCAACCGTATAAGTGGGTGCACTGCTGACGGTCTTCCCCCTGCTATTCTTCCTGGGCTGCACGACTACGGGTCGGGTGGCATTGCTTTTGTTGCGCACTATGATCGGGCGGAACGGTATCGGGTCGTTTTTGGCGGCAGGGCCGCTCGTGCCGTACAACGTTAGCGACCAGTCTTGCAAGGTCGCACGACCTATACATCGAAACGTAATCAACACAAATAATAATTACTTATATTTACGCGAGTACTACACATTGGAATAAAATTAATTTTGCGGATTTTATCGGTACTTCAACTTTGACATTGAGACGTCAGTCACCTTAAACTATGAGCGCTGTAAAGTACTCGAAACAACGGGAACAAAAATTAAAATAAACGCGATAGAATCCGTAAAATTAGTTTTATTTCAACACAAATACTTGAACTTCACAAAACATTAAGAATTTCAAAAAAAAAATACATTACATACAACAATTTTTGTTTTTAAAATAGGCCTTTGTATGTTATATTTCTTTAAATCGAAACGTCAAACTCTAGACTAGAGTTATATTCTTTGACAAGGAAAATTTCTTGATCAATACATTTAAACGGCGTCTAACAAGAAATAGTAATTAATTGACCACATTAATAAAATAACATTGATATTGATATTCATTTTATACTTAAAATTATGCCAATTACCACAAATTCTGTGTAAGTATCAAAAGTGTGCTCTATATTAAACGAATCAGACAGGAAGTCCACCTAACAATAAGTAAAACTCACTGCTGAATAATACAACACAACACTGTGCTCGTCACCTTTCGTAATCTTGATTGAAAAATTTGAAGATGAAGAAGAAAAAAAAATTGAAAGATGGCTTTCTGATTTTAAGATTTGTTAGACCTTGTTACAATTTTTTTAAATAACCTAAACTCCCTTTTACATACATAAAGGGCGATATAAGGAGCACCCATAACCGAAGACCATGTATGCGTAGATGTTTGAATGTAGAAGAAGCGAGAGAGGTGTGCCAGGATCGCACTAAATGGAAATCCATGATCTCTGCCAACCCCTCTAAGTTACGGGCGTTAGCGCATATTTATTTCACATACATCGATTATCTTTTGATACATTCATTTAGTTATTTTAATAGATATGTTTATGGAATTAATTGCAGAGATTTTAAGGTGACAGTAATTTAGAATTTAGTTTAAACAAATTAAAACTTGTAGCCAACGCACTCGGCCGGTTTCAGCTTAACGAAACTAGTTAAAGCCTTTAACATATTATGTTTAAAATTCACAAGCCTTTTTATTTTTGGGACTACGTTTATAAACTCACCCGACACTTATAATTAACTCTTTTAATTTCATTTACTTAATTATATGCTAGCTGGCTTTCAGTAATTTATATATTTTAAAGTTTTACCAATCTCGGTACGTTTTGCCTACCTTCCCTTTCCTTTTCATCCCTTCCACCATCAAATTCACTTACAATTCCTATCCTTTTCTTATTAGCAATGGGAAGGGGAAGAGGACTGGGATTAGGCCTCCGGCTCCTCACTCATCAGGTGAAACGCAGAATACACTACTTCACGCCTGTCTTCTGTGAAGTGGTGGTATTACACCGGTCGAGCCGGCCCATTCGTGCAACATATGTTGTTGTTGCGGGCTCTACCACTGTTAATTAGTTTATAATATAGACAAAAAGACAAAACAAAGTCTATTTCGTACACATGTGACCTAGCCTCCTCACAACTTATTTTTCATTAAATATCTATACTATGAAAAAGTACTATGGGATTAATAACATATAAATGGATGAATTCTTAATCTAATACGAAGCAATTGTCGTAGTTATTATTTCTTTTAAAAATTGCATATTAACATACCAAACCTTAATAACTATAGAAAAAATTGTCAACAAATAGTTAGAAGATTTTATTAATACATTTTGCAATAAACATACAAGTTGAACGTTTAATTTCACTTACCCATATAACGCCCTTCATTGGAGACTTCCAGTTGCCAGACGCCCAAAGGAGACTCTCCCCACATATGCACCGACATAAAGGGCCACGAATTAAAGCCCGCGCGGGACGAATCATGCGCCCTGCACAGAATTATATCCATTAAATGGCTTCTCATAATAGTCCCTTTTCCCTACAGCTGTTATAACACCTATTGATGGCTTCTCAGTGCACATACAATGGCTTACAACTCGCAATATTACGTATTCTATCGATATTGCGGTATAAACGGCCATCTAGAAGAGATTTTGAGAGGTATTGTCGTAAAACCTTTAAGATCGCTTCTGCGGTTAATCGGCTATATTATCAAATAGCCCTTAAGTAATCTATTTATTCTTTTATAAAGGAACCCGTCCCAGCATCGTTTAGGTAAGTAGATAGACAATTAAAAGAATAGATAGTCTACGTGATTTCGTGAAATCGGTTCAGTAAATTTTTATTACGCTTTTGGGTTAAAGTATCTTCATAGTAGTAGTATATCTCTTCATAGACTAGTTTTTATTTGCAAGTTAAATACCTTAAAAAGGGGTCAAAGTTGGTCCTACTAAAGTCATTAATCGACCGAGAAAATTTCAACACTAGTAAGATTTCTGTTTAATTTTAAAGTCCTACTCTGATTCACTGAGATTAATACCCAGTGAATCAGATTCTTAAATTACTAATATAAGATCGATCTAAGGTGACTTAGAATTACTAACTGACTTAACCTGAATAATTTATCTTATACTGGCCATACTAAAGAAAGGCAATTTTAAGAGCACCCGTAACCAACAAGCATGATATATAGATTTATGGATGTAGAAGTTGTATTAGGACGGTGCCAAATGGAAATGCTTAGTCTCTGTCTACCTTTATTTAGTGTTTAGGTACAACGGTCAAGGTTAACCACATTCAAGGAATCAAAAAGCCATACACTGGTATTTATTGCACTACAGAATCGACAAACTATGGCTCTTAAACCATTAAAAGTTTATTTTCCTTTGCGGATCACAGGTCTTGACGATTCATAGCCATATGTTGTATGTGATCGGATCTCTCAAATCTTAAAGCACTTTCTATAACATTCATTATCATATTTCCACGAATGCGTAAGACAATGCCGGTGGAAGTGTGTCATACACGCGAGTCAATGCGTACCAATGAAACAAACAAACAATTATATGACACGCTTTGAAATTGTCGGCTTCGTTTACAAGAGAGCTCACGCTTTTGTTGTACACAGTTGTTCTAATCCACGTATTTTAATCTATGTATTAATAAAAATCAATGTATGTATGTTTGTCCTGTATGCGTTCCTAAACCATTGATCAGATTGTGATGAAACTTTGGTGTGTTGTGAGGACACACAAGGGTTTCTGGCTCAAAATATCAACATAAATAAAAGAAAATTGTTTTTAAATAATTGTGAAACTTTTTGCACAATGCTTTGACAGATTTGAAAAGGCGTCAATCAAATAAAATTAGCTTTATAGACAAATTTTATATTGTTTACTAATATTTTTGGAGTTGTGGAAGAAATGCAAAAATCAATAAAATAAACAGAATGGAAAAGTATTGATAAAACTGAATAGTCCAGTTAATTTACACACTTCTAGCAAAAGATCTGCAACTTGCAGTAAACGCATTACCGATAAAGTGGGTGTTCATAAAAAGTAAATTATACCTGGGTGCTAGGAGGGTGACCCTGGTGCCGGCGGGCGAGGTGAGCGCTATCCTGAGGTCCCCACGGCGCGCCGCGGACAGCGACACCCGGGCCTGCACGTGCTCCAGATAGTTCACTCCCGGACACGCACTAACTTCCAACTGCAACAAGCCGCTCAGAGGTTAAGTTTCAAAAACATTTTCACTTTTCACATTTTCTCTATCAACGCCAGTAAGGTTAAAAGACCACTCTTTATTCTTGCCATCGAGATAATGAACCTGCGTATATGCCTGGGAACTAGCAGAACCGAAAAAAAATGTGATTTTTGATATACACTTTCACATTATCGTAAGCTTGTTTTCCCGCATCAATGTAACGGAATCGTTCAACGTAATTTTAACTAACTTTAAGATATCTTACTAAAAACAATACCAATAAAAAAACTATACGCTTTAGAACAAAAAAAATCTCTATAACACTAAAATATTTTGTCCCAGTTGTCTCACATTCGTTTCTACGTATCAATTCCAATCTATAATTCAACTAGGAAGTACAATCACTGGGATAATGAATCGTAAAATGAAGAGCATACTTCAATGAATATTAGTTACGTGAACAAACATCCCTTGACGCCAACAACAATTATGGCGGCACCGCGTTGACGTTACGTTTGACGCAAAAGTAGTAAGTTGAAAAATGTTGTTTTCGTATTGATGTATACTACCTGTGAACATTTTTTAGCGCTTATTCCCTTTCGTCTTACTAACGGATGAATATAGCTATTTATCTCCTTGTTTCTGTTGTACTTGACCTTAATGACATCCTCGATAGAGAGTAATCTAATAAAATGAACTTATAGAAGAAATGAACAATATGATAATTTACGTATAAACCAATGTGAGGCAATTGAATACAATTAAGGATACGGGTCTGCTAACGAGAAATCTTTTCTTAGTGCTAATCTACAACCCAAAAGATGCTTTGTTGTACAAGCTATATTTATAATAACAACCTCCTAGGAACTGTATTGTTGGTTGTGTGTTGTCAGTCGGGTATTATTTATCCTTACCTGTAGTACGACTGAGGATTTAGGCGGCACAGATCGCTGTGGCCTCGGTGCGGCGAGTTCGCATCGTCTCTGCGGCGGGACGGTCCTCCAGGAGCGTGCCAAGCGCACCATGCCTGCCGCGTCTAGTAGCCCGTAGCCAAAGGAATGGGACACGTTCCGACCCACGCCGTTCACACGCCAGTTACCATCGAGGCTCAGTCTCTCAGGTCTGGCTGTTCGTACCACTGTTGAAGCAAATTAAAGTTAAAAATATATGAAAGCACCATCTGTTGGTAAAATAAGGTAAAATATTTTTAACAGTGGCTCGAGAACAATGTGGCAAACGAGCGAGCGGGTCATTTTATATTAAGAGACTGCTACCCATAGGCACCCCGCAACTAGCAAATGAACATGAACAGCGGAAGGGATAGACGGGTAAAAGGGGTTCATTTGCTATTTACTTTTCCCCATCTATCCCGTTCCCGTCTAATCCTCTTCTCCTTCTCATTCCATCCTTATAAGAAAAGGATAGGAAAGGAAAGAAGACTGAAATTAGGCCTCTAGTACACATAAGACGAAACGCAGAATTCTTCTGTCTTCTGTGAGGTCGTGGTATTTGACCGGTCGAGCCGGCCTATACGTGCAACAGATGTTGTTATTGAGGGCTCTACCACTGTTGAACTGGGTTTAAACCATGTAACTATAAAGAATGTCATAATAAGTTGTTGATACACAGTTAAGTCTCCCAACATTGAAATCAATCAAATCAACTTATTTTCTTCATACCTATTTGTGTTTGAATCTGTTCCGGAATCGAAATATATTTCGGTGGCCTCTAACTAGTTCATATTTATAACCGTGTTAACAGAAACATTACGCAGATATACGAAACAATAGGCGTACCAATGTGCTGCATGTCGCGCCAGGTGAGGTCGCGATTGGCCTGCAGGGCCAGCGCGCAGATACCGGCGGCGAGCGGTGCCGACGCGGACGTACCTGTGTGCGTCACCGTACACGAGTGGTGCAGGTCCGTTGTTACTACCTGTTCAAATGTCAACTCTTAAATAATAAATGAATTGAATAGTTAAATTAAAATTTGTACGTATACTTACCTTAAGGGGTAAGTAAATATAGCTATAATTAATAAGTAATTAGTAAGGTAATTTAAGCCATATATGTTAAAATTATCTAAAAAATTTATATATATCTTCTATATGTGTATATAAATATAGAGGTGTGTGTATTTATGTTCCCTATAGACTCCGCAATCCGTCTAGATTTTGATGAAAAACTGTAAATATTGAATTGCAAACTTTTAAAAAGCTTAACTGCAATGACTGTCATTTTTGAATAGTTTGGCACAAACCTGTTTCTCGTTAATAGCCCCGCTGCTGTAGGTAGTGGCTAGCGTGGAGCTACACATCTCCGAATACCAGGGCACCTCGCCTCGTTCCGTCGCCGAGGATATTGAGAGTGTCCATATGGAGTTGGTGTAGCCGTCGCAGTTACAATTATCGTGTTCCCGTCCACCGTTGCCGGACGCCCACACGAAGATCGACCCTTTACCGTTGCGACCCTTGAAGATCAAGACATAATTAGATAAATAAAATAAACAAATAACTGATTCGCTTCTTAGGACAATGTGACCATATAATATTCTGGTAAATAATTGATTTATTATTTTAAAAAAATAGGTCGTAGATACTTCAGAGTAGTAGGCGGATGTCCATTTGGGAAGGTCTTGATAATCCTCTTTGGCATTTACATTCTCACTTTACATCCATATATCTACGCATAATATATGTATTTTCGTAGGTTCAGGAAGGGTACTATTGCTGTCTTCTATAGTTAATATGTCATCAGGTCGATGTAAGTACGTTTCTATGACCCTTATCAACATTTCTAAACACTTTTGCAACATAAATACTATGTTTCGTCTTCTACAATAAAATGCTTATGTGTCTATGAAATACCTTAGTAACACCTTCAATAAACGCCCTTGTGGCGAGCTCTCCAGGTCCGTCAACAGTTTTCCCGTCGTCGTCAGGTCCCCAGGAAGCGCTGTAAATGTCGACATGCTGGGGGTTCAGGCTGAGCGACCTGGCTTCCACGGCGTCAGTCACATCCCCATCCAGCATACGCACACCTAGTAAACAAAATAGTTCTTTTTTATAGCAGAAGGTGTTAAATCAGCAAGCCGTAAACCCGATATCAAGTGACCGCTACCCGTAGGCATCTGCAACATGATAATTTGCCATTGTAAATAAATCTCTTTATACCGGCCCAGAAGGAGGGTAATGCTTTTTGTGCGTGTATGCATGTCCGTTCGTTTGTACCCTCCTGTAGTCTAAACGGCTTGACTGATTTTGGAGAGTGAGGTGTCATTAGATATGTATTCTTCTTGTTACAGATCACACACATGTCACAGATAATATTATAGAGTGATGATAATCATATAGTGAGTTGTTTTTTTATTAGATTATGGATTATTAAGTGATCATTTTGTAGAGTAATTTACAATAACACTCTCAGTAAGTTTAGAGGCATAACTTCATGAAAAAGCGGATATCAATATTGCTATCTCTGTTAGAACAGACATGAGGATCTCATGTTTTATTAAATAAATAAATAAATATGCGCTCAGGCCCGTAAACCAGAGGGGAGGCAGATATCATGGATTTCCATTTGGCGCGATCCTGGCACACCTCTCTCGCTTCTTCTACAGTCATACATCTTCGCAAACATGCTCGTCGGTTATGGGTATTACTTATATCGCCCTTTGTTAATTTTAATTAATGTTTTGTTAATTCGTCTCAAAGGTCTATATGCATATATTTTTTTCCTTTTCTTAATACTTACAGATATATTAAGCATTATTCAGATTGGCATTCACAAAACAATGGCCAATTAAAAGTTTCCACGGCCGTATAAAGCATTAATAACAATGAAATGGGAACAGAAGGGAAACACTTGTGTACCACAAGTAAAATCATTATACATTAATTTATGATTACCTATCAACATTATATATAAATTTGCGGTTTTTGTTTCGTTTTTCTGTACACTGACTATCATCAAAACCAGCCGACAATTTGAACCAGTGTTTGTTATTTACCGTTGACTTAAAAAAATCCTAACTTTAAATCTTGAAGCTATGATATTCGTGTCTTCAACGCAATTGCGTTAAAGTCGTATCTCAATGGTTTCACTATTGTCATTCTACTAATCAAGTGTGCCTGTATAACAACAGGTAAATGTATATATATAAGTCTATTAAAAATAAGAACCAAAACTTCGTTAAGATAAACGTTTTGCGACCACTTTTCTACTAACATTACCACCACATCATGACATAGCAGACCATTACAAACCATTATGAATTAGCGGACTACCATTTTTGGCAACCTGATAATTGTATTATAATTTCATGGCGTCAAAATATGAAGTATATTGCAAATACCATTTGTATAAAAATGTGGTAAGTCTATAACACTACTAAGACTTGATTTTGTTTTTACCAACGTATATGGAAGAATATTCTTAAATTAATTTTTATTATTATTTTAATGGCGTCATGATGGAATATAGCAGAATCGAGGGCACAATTATAAGCATACTGTCACTTACTAGGCTCGAAGAACACTTTACCTTCGTCGATTCACTTAAGTTAATTACCTCCAACACTGGCTCCGAAGGCGACACCAACAGCACAGAGGGAGTTGTTGGCGGTGGCCGCAACCTCGCCCGCGCACCGTGTGCCGTGCCTGTTGGAGTCGATCATATCATACCGCGGCTGAGGGTCGGAGTCATGAGAGTTCACGTCATACGACGCCATCGGGTCCTGCAAACAAGAAAGAAGTTTTAACAGTGTTAGAGCCCGCAACAATAACATCTGCTGCATGAAATATCAGTGAAATACCACGACCTTGAACAAGACAGGCGTGAAGTGAAATAGTTTGTTGCAGTTGCCTATCGGTGGCGGCCGCTTGAAGTCGGGTGGACCGCTTGCTCGTTTGTCACCTTCTATATTATTAACTAGAGCATTAAATTAAGCGGTGTTTCGGTTAAGGCTCTTTTTTACGAATTTAATTTTATTCTCATACTCTTATTTGGCTATTTTTATTCTCAACTTTCATTACCTCGTATAAAAGTGACTCACCACACTTACTGCAATAACTTTGATACTCATTCTTCTTTTATTCCTTATGATGTTTGTTAATCATATGGTCCAAGTAATCAAACTATCATTAACCATATTTTTGCCCAGCGACGACATGAGGGTAATTTTTACTGTGGGTATGTATGAACGTTTGTTCTATTGTCTCCTGCAGCCAAAAAGGCTTGAAAGATTATAAAGACTGACGTGTCATTCGGTTCGTATTCTTCCCTGGAGTGTTATAGGGGTCAATCGGCTTTATTGGTTTTTTAAATTTATATTATTACTTGGTTGAGTTATCTTTTAAAAATAAAGTGGATAATATTATAATAGAATATATATGGCAACAATATATACATAGAATGTAGAAAATGAAATGCAAATGTGATTCGTTTGTCCCTTTCTGATAACATAAAACTCTAGCCCGTTTGAAAGCTGAAATATGAATGAAGATTCACGACCGTTATAGATCACGTAACGTGAAGCTCGCCTTTTTTTCTGACAAATATCGCTACGCATAACGGTCCCTTACGAGCCATTTGTCTGATTTCGGCAATGTTTTTGCTGCATCACTTGTTCACAATAACGGCATTTAAAATTCAAAGCTGTGAATGTCAAATGCTTTGTCAAATGTTCTACTTCGACTGAAATTGTATGCTTGGTATGTTCGCTTATTTTTGATTCGATTGTAAGCGTTGTGAGTTTTTAATTGAATTAGGAATATTATTAACTGTCAGAAAGTTGTAGGCCGAACTGATCATTTACTATTTAACGTAACAAATCTATTTTTCGTTAATAAACATCATTTTAATACATTTAGTTTAACTGTCATGTTTAACTTAACGAACCTAACAAATATCTAATTATCTTTCATTCTAACTTTACATAATCTCAAACAAAATATCATTTTACAATTTAACGATTTAGTTTCGACAGTTTATAAGCTGTCAAGAAATAACACGTCATATTGTGAATGATTCGATCATGTATAAGTAAAATGCAGCGGCAGCAACTGTCTCCGACGGACCGAAGAAGAGACACCGAATTACCTTACTTGAATTGCTCAGTTACCTTACAATTGCCAACGTAAGTAGAGGAATTTAATGTTATTTGTTTTGTTTGGAGAGTGTAGTAATCTCCTGGAGATTTCCTCTACTATTTTCCCTTGTCTACCTTATTTTTCCTACAAGTACTATATAAGTAACTGTGTGTACCAAGCGCTCTTAGCGTGGTCCTAACGTAGATCGTAACAGTAGTGGGCCTGTGGAGGTAAAGTATGCCGGTATTTACCCTTTCCGCGTCCTTAAGATCAAAGATAATGGTGGCACTTACATAATTAGCGAGGAGATCAGGGTGGTCAGTCTCGAGACCGTCATCGAGTATGGTGACCACGACGCCTCGGCCGGTGATCCCTTCCTGCCACGCTGGTATCACGTTCATATCCAAACCACCGCCCCGGTTCTGCAAACAAATCAAAATGTTAGTGTCGGTTGAAAGATCACCTCTTAGATACACTTGTATACAAAACCCTGCATTTTATTCTCAATCTTCATGGCCCAGGGTAAAGTTGCTCACTATTCTATTGAATTTAATCACATCGTAATTAAACAAAAATCCTGACGTCGTCCACTTGCAACCCATTCACTCTTCTTTTGAAGGTCTCTAGGTAATTTTTTTATGGGATAAAATGACAAAAGAGTAACCGGTTCACCTAATATTAAGTGACTGCTACCCTCTTCTCCTGAGGACGAGGACTGTAATTAGGCCTCCCGCACCGCACTCAACAGAAGAAACGTAGAATACTTCTACGTCACGTATGCATGTCTGTTCTGTGAGGTTGTGATATTTCACCGATCAAGCCGGACCATTCGTGCAACAGATGTTGATGCAGTCTCTACCACAGTTAAATCATAATAGAAGTCTTAGTCTAGTACTTAGTCTTAATGGGCAACTTGTTGTAATTAACTTACCAGATACCACATGTGCGACCATTTAGGATCGTTGAGCAGGAATCTGGGGTCGACGGAGCGCAAGCGGCCCTTGACGCGCGCACGCTGCAAGTCCCGCCGGCCCGCCTCACGCTTCGTACCCATTGACGGATACACCTCCGTTCTTGTTACCGTTTCAACTACAAAAAGTACATTAAGTTTTTATAATATACATAAGTTATGTAACATGTAATAAAAATGCTAGTGGCTAAAATATTGCCACATTTACTACGCAGAATTTAGCCGTAAATCTGCTGTTGGGCCGCACCACCTTTTCTACCATTTCAACTACTTTTTCTTCTTTTCCTGATCCAAGACATTCGTAACTATTTTCTTCAATATATTATTAAACTGAGCATGTCTTCTTAGGCGTACGATTATTGAAAAACCAGTGTGCTAGCAAACTATAACTTAACAATGTCTGTTGATCAGGATTACGGCTGAGTGTTGTTATCTTTTTAAGATGCTTCTCTTTGTGTATTTATAGCATAAAAATCGTCAAATTAGCTTACAGAATTAAGGTTTGGACGAAACATGAAATATTTTGGTTGAATCTTAATATTTCGAATGTTTTCATTCAGAAGATTGAAACACAAGCTTAAGTTTAGTTCAATGACTTGGTATCATTTTGCCTAAAAAAATTGCATTTACCTGTACTATTATCATTGTATAAGATCTGAAAGTCCCTCTTCTTTCTCGACAGAGCGCGTTGCTGCTTCGCCCAGTGTACCCTCGCGTCATTCTCCAGGCTGCCATGATGTTCCGACGCCGGCCGCGCCGACCGCCGCGCCACCGAGTTGTGATGAAAGTGGAAGTGGTTGTCGAATATCTACGACAAAAAGATATGTTTATAAAATGAATAGAATGTTTATAATCTATAAGAAATTGCGCAGAAAACAGTAAAATAGTAAGGGAGTCCTCTAGATTTTACAGACACGGAAAAATCCTATTAGTAAATACTATGTAACTATTTTAATACCTAATCAAATAAATGTGTATATTAATGAGTTGATACAATAACTAAATGTCGCTATAACGTAATTTGTTTTTTATAATTAAAATAGATAAAATATCCATGCACTAAAGTTGATGATGGCGAATTGCCACTGAGTCAAACCTTAAGATGGTCATCAGTTCTTCTAGAATCATTTAACAGTACAGTAGATAAATCAATACAAACAAAACTGCTTTTTTACAAATAAAAAACTTGCCCTTGCCCACATTTAGGTTATAAATTTAGTTTTAATAAATTGAATGTCAAAAATCTACCTAAGCTGTATCTATTTATCTACATAAGCTTGCAGCCTCACGACTGCCCCAACATTTATATGTTGGGGAAGTCGTGAGGCTGCAAGCTTATTATTCAGCAACATAAATATCTAAAAAAAGCAATACCTTATTTTTAAAATATACCCTCTTTTAAAATTGAAATGTTATCATTCAATTCTGTTAAAAAAATAACGCTACAAAATACTGACAAATTTTTAAATAACGGTTGTCGTACTGTATGCTCAGAATAATTGGAAACTAATTACTGAATACTATTATTTGCAACAATAACAACATAAATGACTATGCGTTAAAAATAACCGATCGCGACATTTTAAACCAATCGAGGTACACAGAGCAAGTACTTTTTTGTTATGGTCTAAGATGGCATGGCAGGCATGAGGAATTTATTTCATCAGTTTTCGTTATTTGATCAGGACTGATCTGAATCTTCGAAACGGCTACAAATTTTTATGACAATGAAATTTTGTATTTAAATTTGGTTTTTATTTTTAAATCTATCTATATAGGTGTTTTGTCCATAAAAACGTCGAAAAATGTAAATGTAATGTGGTTTTTGCATTATCTATTGTTGAAGCGTTGTCAATGGCTAACTTACTCATATCTCATATTTTTGTTAGATGGCGCTCTATTTAAGAAGAATACGATCTTACATATAAAAGGCAACGCAGAGCGAAGCTTGGTACACTTGGGCTTAACTTCATAAGAATCACCTCTCACGTCCTTAACTCTTACTCGGGTAGACTGGAGATTTTGAGGAGACGTTTTTCACCAAGAGTCGGTAGCCAAATCCTTTCTGTTCATATGTCTTATTAGACGAGAGAGCCTTTGTATGCGTAACAATGCAGACGTTTCACAGTCACATATAGACGCCTGCATTGCAGCTGAATCAAAAATACGTTTTTAATAAATATTTATATCGCTACCCAGCCCAAAAGCTTTCGATGCAGATTATGTATCTGGAGCTATAATCCAGGAAAACTTTTTCTCCTTCTAGCTCATTAATGCAGCATGCATTTATTTTGAAATCAAAAAGCAAATTGGTGAATGTCTCAATATTATAGCTAACGTTTTGGAATGATGATTATACTCGAAAAATCACTAGTTAAAAATAAATTTCGAGTAAACGTCCTTCATATCACTATTGCTACTAAATAAGTTACAAATTTATTAGATTAATATAAATATAAGAGATAGAATAAGGTTAGAAATAACAAAGAACCAAAATGAATTCAAAAACGCTTGCAAAGACGAATAGATCATTAAAGTGACGATAGACAGGACATATGTGTAGAGAAAAGAAAAATGGAGAAAAATAATCGCAGATTGGTATTCAAGAGAGCAATTGAAGCCGGGGAAGCAACTCAAGCGATGGGAGGACGATAGGTCAGAATGGATTCGCATCTCAAAGAACTGTTCGTTCAGTCCAGCGGTACCCAATTGCATTTCAATATTGTAATCAAATCATAAAATCCGTTGTAATTTTAGACTTTACTAATTATAAGCATAAACTTTCTAGATATTTTATTACCATAAATATTATTTTTATACAGTAAAAATGTCAAGATACAACAATAAACTTAATAAGCGACATTGCTTTGAAAAGTTTAAAACTCTACTTCAAGTTCAAGTACTGGATGAATGAGTTGCCAGTTCAATGTGTTGACCTTTAGTTTTGTTTACAATGTCATGGTGATTAGTTTTAGTTGAGGAAAATAGAAAGCAGTACAGCTAACAGAAAGCAGCATATACATGGAAGGGCAGAACTAAACAGAACAAAACTATTGCGCACCGTCTTCCGATCATATCACATTACTTGGGAGGTGTTTATCGAAGTATGTAAAAAAACTGACTAACTGATGTATTAACTCACAGCCCAAACTACTGGGCCTAGAGAGTTAAAATTTTGCACAGAGATGTCAGTTATTACGTAGACCACGCACTAAGAAAGAATTTTTCTAAAGCGATCCTGTAAAGATCTAAAGTAGGGGAGAAATGTGTGTATTTTTTTTTATGGAAGAAGGTGGCAAACCGGCCATTTCGTGCAACAGATGCTGTTGTTGCGGGATCTACCACTGTTAAATGGTATGGAGAAATAATATTAATCCAACATAAGTTGACCTTAGATCTATATGATTTTTCATATTAAATATGGTTTAGCTTAGGCTGGATCATGGTCGGTTAAACTAAATACACAGGCGGTGAAACCGCGGGGCTCAGCTTGTTCACTATAAAATAATGAATACCGGCGCGACGTTCTGAATATTGCCATAAATATAGTAAAGCTATAAATCAGAAAGCATTAAGAAAATTATTTCCGCTGTGGAGAAATAAACCCATTCATACGTTGCGACAAAATAATCTTTACCGATGATTCAAATATTCTAACAGCCTTGACATAAAAGGGAGTTATTCGCCGCCCGGCCCCGGTTCAGGCACTGGCTCCATTCCAAACGTATATCGATCCAGTACAAACGGCCGTGTGTCTCAGCTGCAATCACCACCTATTAATTATGTACTTGCCACATTACCATACCCTCATGATCGATTTCGACTTTTAGATGTTCCATTAGCAAACCATTATCTGATAATTGTTGCTTTAATACCTGGCCAGACTGTATCACTTGTTTTAAATATTCTAAACCATATGCACGAAAAATTCACGCAAAATTTGTGCCCAGTACAGTATTTTCAATTTAAAAATGTTTGTTAAAAGGCAGATAGTGCTTTTATTCTTCTTCTAGGTCGCTTCAAACTTGCCAAAATGATCGACCACCTATCTATGTTGATGGTTAATCGGGCACATTCGTGCAAGACAGCAACCACTGCACCCTTCACTAGATCCGTCCATCTCATCGAGGATCTTTTTTTACCATCGATTACTTCATAATGATTGATTACTTTAATGACGATTACTTACTTTATACTCCGGGATTTTTAGTACTACCCCAAATTAAATAATTAATACATGAGTTTATTTATTGATTGTTTTGTAAATAATATTACTAAGATTTTTATTTATACAACCGCATGTTTTGAATGTCCTAATTCTTTAGTGCTTCTACGAAACTCCCGTTAGTAATTTTTCTTATGAAACAAAAGTATCGACTATCATTGAAAGATAATGTTAATACCAATAACGTTAAAAAGGAGGTGTAATCTTAGCTCTTCTAATCTTAATGCCTACGCATACTTCTCTTGAGACACGAACAATGAAATTGGCGGCAGAGACGCAAGTGAATTAATAAAGTCCCTTGCTTTACGCACAAAGAAAAGCGCTTCGTTAGAAAGACGGAACGTTCAACAAAGGATGTAAACATGGTCGAGTGCTTTGAAGTTTGATGTTAAAAAGAGGATATAGGAATCCAATTATAAAACTCTTTTATGGTTGTGATTATACCGTTGCTGTAATACTAAGCTTTGATAGGTTCATCAGAAGTGATCTAGGAGTCGGCCAATAACTGCATTTCCTGCGATTATTCTTCTAATTGTATTTCGAATAATAATCTGAGTCTGTGTAGTTAACCCCACCTATAGGATAGTTACAACTTGTCCGACAAAATCAGAATATACAGGATATCTGGAAATGACGAGTACTGAATGACACAACGGACCAAGACCACAGATTCTGTTGCTGAAAATATGATGATTAACCCTTTTCAATATGTAAAATTTCATCAGATGCACTAATATTTTCACGTCTTTTGTTTTTACTTTGTCCGTTGTATGTATGCAGCAATAGCGTTTTTAAATGAGTATGATAACTAAGAATTCATCTTCATGGTAACATTTTATCAACTGATAATCTGTAGCACGAAAATTTCGTCTCAAGCAAGATTTATTAAATTTTGTTAGAACAATGTATTTAATCATGTATAAGATACCAGTCTCTTTTAAGATAAACAATCGAACGCTAAAAAGGGAAACGGTACGCTTAATTTTAATATTTCGTTTACTATTGCAATTGTAGGTAACAAGTGAGGCAAATCATCAATATTAGCCGGCAGTAGTTTGCCTCAGGGCGCAATCAATTAAGTGAGTTAAGCTCAATGATTACGCGTTATTGTATTTTATTGGCGAAGCGTTAGTGTATTGTATTGTATTGTAATGTAAATGACAGAGATCGATATTACATCAGTGAGATTTGTATAAATAGATTAGCTTTATTTAAATGGAAATAGAATAAGTAATAAATGAATCAGTGGTAGACTAAACCGCAACTTGCTTGTCTATTCTGTGTCCCTCTAAATCCTCTGTCCATTATTTCGTACTGTATTGTGCGGCCTTTGGGTAGCGGTCACTTAAAATCAGGTGACCCGCTTGCTTGTTTGTCACCTTCTTCCATAAAAAAGACGAATAAATAACGCTCACCCCTAAGGAGGTAAGCACAGATCTTAAATTTCCATTCGGAATTTAAACATACTATTCCCGCTTTTTCTACATTAATGCATTTGCATTCTCTTCGACTCATGCAACTGTTTCTCCCCTCTCGTCAATTATTACGCTCTCCGCGATCAAGAAAAATAAAAAAAAAATATAAAACCCATAAAATATAATATTTCTTACCTATATGTGTCACGTTAAATTTGCTTTAAAAAGTATTTTGTGACGTTATAGTTTTCGGGGTGGAAATATGGATATCCCATACCAAACATACACATGAAATGACTTGAATGAAATGAAATGACATAAAATTAGTAGTGACTGAAATACTGTGTTGCGATTACATAGTAAGCGTCTCTTTAGATGTCCCTGTATTGTTTTATACAAAATAATAAACCTACTCAAAGATATTACAAGCAAAATAAAAGGAAGCAAAATGTTAAGATAAAATCACGAGCATCATGCACCGCACACGAGTTATTTTTAGCAGCGCCGTGCATTGACTGGGGACGTCATTTAAAATTTAATGTCTAGAATTAAAGTCGAATGAAGTGCGTACTTTTTGTTATTATATTATTTTTAGAATACGTATGAAAGTTGTTGTTGACTTTTTTCTCGTAACTTGCCAAGATAAGTATACATTTTTAAGTGATAGTTGTTAACAGTTTCAGTGCTGTGTACATTTAAAAAAAAATACTATAAGTTAGATGTACCCAAATACACATTTCACAGTGAGAGCATTTTGACACTACATTTGAATATTTTATAATTAGCTGCAAACAACAGTTCGCTGGTTCCTTTTAATTATATTACCGATGAATACAATCAAGCCCCGTATCTTTTGCACCTCTTCAACTATCCAACCATCATAGTGACACACGGGGACATTGAGAACAACCGCCTACAATCAGAATTCCTCTGTGCTGTTTGGTTTGATGTTTTCGCTAAGAAAGTGCACACAAAATGGACTCGTTCAATTTAATATACAATGTATCATTATCATTATCATCGTCTTCTTGCCCTTTTCCCGCTTTATGGGGGTCGGCATAACAAGTATAAACAATAGATTTATAAAATAGAAGTTTGCACTCAAACATCTATTTTAAGGAAATAAAATGCAAGAGGGAGCACTTTAGTATAAAAGATAGTTCACTTTTACCTGAAGTACATACCTATATGTAGGTATCGCTGTGAGCTTTTTGAGAGCGACGGTTAAGAATTCCATTCCGTGCTTGAGTGCAACACAGCAAAGCTACCTAATGGATAGGAAATAGGCTGGTCAAAAGGCATATAGCCTTCTAATGATAGCAATTTTGGATACGGTTCTCAAATCCCAATAAAATTCGACTATGACGTATTTAAAAAAAAAGTTCTGCGCTAGTGCTTGGCCATAACCTCATCTTATATTAACTAGTATTAATTGAAAATGTTTCGTTGGATATTTTGCGCACACAGTTGTCAGCGTCAGAGTTTCCGTTCTTTACCTTCAAGAGAAGAGCGAATATGCTGTTGCTGAACTAGTGCGAATTTCGATCACATCACCACTTAACATGAGGTGGTATCGTGGCCAAGAGCTAGTTGATTCAATATAATTTTAAACAATCTTTAGAAATTTTATTACATGAATGGATTTATAAAATTTGGCCTAGACATAAACGTATATATGTACTTTCGCGTAAGTTGCTTGAGGAAGCGTTATGTGTCCGCTTATGTCAGTTTTATCACATAATTGAACTATTATTCAATTTAGGTGTAGAAAAACAAGTTCTTAAAATTATTATGTGGGTAATACATGATGTAAATGTTTTATTCCTAACTACATACATTGCTACAACAAACATAGTTAAAACATTCGTAATTCCGTGGGGACTGGAGTTGAGTATTTACGAGTTTCTGCACTATAGGTCACCTGCCCACTATTATATGTATCATAGGCATACAAAAATGATTATTATTATACATTCCATTGGTAATAAGCTATAAATTTGGAGTTTTGGTTAATATTAATTTGGAATGTAACTATGGTGTATTTATACTTTCATTAGAAGAAAAGCTAGCAATATGCAGCACCATGTTTATAGTCTACTGCTAACACTTATTCTCTAAGAGGATTCAGTATAAAATGAAGTCATTACAGAATGTTAGGATAGCATCAAATAAGCTTTTATACTGAGGTGTTTCAAAGTGAGTGGCAGTGTCATTGGGCTTGGGTAGCCTTAGGCGGATATTTTACCGACCAGAACTGTGAGACGGCACTCTGAAAAGGGAAATCCCTTCAAAGCCAGCACCAGTAACATTAAAAAAGTTAAGTGTGCCAGGACAATGCCAATCAAAGTGATGCAGGGATACTATTAATGGAACAAGACGGGATGGAATTAATAGGGTCTTAAATGGCCACGGGACGGAACTGGATTACAAGTATGACTGAAAGATCCCCCATTAATAAATTCTGGATAATTACTATAACTAACCTTCATAAAAGTATAATTAAAACAAAGAATTGAACATTCAAAAAAATTGCGGTCACCGCATTCGAAATTATAAAAAAACTGTGTATTGTAGTGACGAACTCACTAACGACTCTTGAATAACAGAAGGGCCCTCGCGAAAAAAACTGTAGAAAAGGTAAAGCATTTCGCTGTTAAATAGAAAAAGATAAAGTAAAATTCATCGGGCTAATATTCAACTCGAGAAAAAATAGATAAAGAGATCTCCCTTTTTAAAAACAAGTAAACAGCACCGCTTTTAATATCTTGCCAGTTGTAAATGTAATTTTAAAACATTTAAATTTCTCGTTTCGAAGTTTTCTCTTCAATCTTCAAAGGTCTTTATTATTATTTTATTTTGTAAAGAAGGTTAATAATTAAAGAAATTGTAAAGTTTTCGATTCCCAGCAAAGGAAAAAGGGTTGAGAGTGTACGAGTCTACTAAAGCAAATGTTTATTTTAAAAGTTGGGGTCGTATTTGGAGTTTAATAAGCTGGTGACAATCTCTAATAATTCTACCACCGGACGTTTAGATATACGGTAGGTCTCCATCCTTTCAGAGTAGAAATACCGCACGTTCGAACAAAGCGATTCGAATCTACGTTCATCGTGCGAAAGACCAAAAGATTAAAAATGACGTGGGTATCTTCAAGAGAAGAGTGAATAGGTTGCCATTAAACTAGTGCGTACCATATTTCGACCACATCACTACTTAACATCAGGACCACATTCGGTCAAAACGTAAGTTTATTCATTACAAAAAAAGACAAGTTGATTGTGTTTGTTATCAATAAGAGTTTACTTTTTGTTTAGAATCTTACATAATGTATTTGTGCGTTCCTGATCTTCACTTAAAATCAAAGAGTGAATCATCTCGTAAGATGGACTCTCAAAAAATGGGATAAGTATGTCGTCGTGTAGATTTAAATATAAGTTTAATGAAATTATGAATTGAAAACTCTAATGTATTTTATGTTAATAAATAATTATAAGACAGTCTTCAGACGATCACTAAAGTGTCTGCGATGCACATTGATCGTGAACCGCGCCTTGCGCCTTGCTCCAACGCCCACTTGATGTATGGTCTCGAGCAGTTGATAGCTTACACTTGCCAGATCAATAAATTTAGAGCCGTTGTAGTAGAGAAGATCAACACCGAGATTAACAGGACTAAGCTGGTAGTACGTAACACAAGTAGATATATTCTTCTAGAGTAATAGAATGTATGTTTTTTAATAAATGCAAATCAAACAGTTTTAATATGAGCCCGCTAAAGAAATGTTAAATAGCTGGGTCAATACAACTCCCGGTTGCTGGTCATAGATTCAGTCTTTTCCTAAGAAATTTGTATAGCAATAACAAACTAACAGTATTAATAACACATCCTACGAAATAAATAAATTAAAAAAAAAATCAGACGCATCTGCTCTGACAAACTGTCAAAGTAAGGTTGCAACTAAGTACGTCTCCCATCTGACTAAAACTAATTGCTTGTCTAATTTATTTGTTAATTTCCGTTCGACTTATTAACAAAACACTTACAGTACTAATAATAATTATTAACCGCAGCCGGCGCCAACTTTGTACAATTTGATTTTACAATTATATGCAAATGAAAACTTATTTTAATATTCCATTTTACAATCAACGATCGTGGTTTAGTTTGAATTTAGGAATTATTATTTAACCAAACGTACCAGCGTACTGAACAAATTAGTCACAGGTTGGCGTTTATATTCTAAAATCATATTTTCCATTTTACATGCAGCTTGTGAAATGTAAATTTGATTAGCTCATTAGGAAGTTTCGACGTGTAAAACAAATTATTGTTATATGTTTTATTAGATCTATGCAATGAAGAATAACGTATTAGTTAGAGGTATGGTCGATAGGGGGCGCCTTAACCGGAGGTATATCGATAAAGCGATTACCTAAAAACCATACTTTGAAGTAACATGCAAACATGGTCTTACATATAAATGTACAATAATATTTGCAACTAATATTGTTTAGTTATGACAAGCGATGAGACCGATTACCTAGTCAAGGTTGCGGGGGCCAACAGGACGAGGGCGGCAGAAGAACAGAGAAAGAAATGAAAGAAAGAAGTTCACGCAGAGGAATGAATGAACCGGCTCGAATGGGGAATAACCACGCCCTCACAGAATATACATAGTCATCTATTGAATAGACGTATTATATACTTCTTCGATTCGTGTGTATGTGTGTGTGTCTGTGCCTCACCTCCCTGATCGAAAGAAGAAAAAAAAATAGGAATCTGTGATATTTCCTTATCCCTCTGGGTTAAGCAGATTGTAAAGGTGTGAGTGTTTATATATTTATGTTTGTATGTAGCTACATTATATGTATGTGCTTTGGAGCACACGCGAGATGAGTCTCGGGCGTTAAGGTAAAATTATCTTTAATTAAGATAGTGGCAACTCGCTATTTAAGTTTATCAGAGCGGAAAATTACTTTAAAATAAATTCATTTTTTCGCGATTTCTCGATGTACAATCTCTATAACATATTTCTATATTTAATTTATGTCGTTTTAATTATATCCAGATAAAATTTTTTGTTCATTTTTAACAGATGAACTGAAAGAATTGTTTTGTATCGTCACATTGTTATAGAAAATATTTCACAGTTCGCACTCTGAGGACGTGTTCAAACCAAACGTATTGTCAACCGACGACTGTGAGCGAGCGAGAATAGGCGTAGTCGCCGAGCATAGATGAAGTACGATTTCACCTTTACACTGGCTTATAGTGAGCCTGCTCACAAGCGGCGACTGATAATACGTTGGATGTGAACATGGCCAAAGTCTAGAACATTAATAAAAGTAAAGCCAGCGGCAGCAGCTGTTTGGACGAAATACGTCTTCGCAGAATAAAAGTATTTAAATTAAGATACTTGCGGTTCTTCACATAAGTTTAGGTGTCACAAACGTTATCTCTTCAGGTTCCCTTTGTTTTATACTAAATGGTCTAAGATACGGCATTAGAAATTTAAGCCCTCATCTGTTATTTGCTGAGAACTTAGATTATATGTTATAGATAATATATACATTGATAAATCCTAAGTGGGTTGCCGCACTAAATCTAGGGCCATCACTGTTAGATCCTAAAAGCCAGATTAGGTAAACCGTTGCGTAACTCATAATGTTAGACTCGATTTCAATTTGACGTCCACATAAACTTGACACCTAGAATCGCCAACGGCGAGTTACGCCAAAGTTCAGCCTAATTTGGTTTTTATGAGTTAATAGTTTAGCTCATACACACATTTCTTAAGCCGTATCTCATACTAAAAAGATGATGTCTGGCAACGCTTCCTTTATAATCAGGTTATAACGACTTGTTGACGGTTTGCGGTGGTCACCTGATATTAGGTGCGCCGCTTACTCTCTTGCGACCTTCTACCATAATAACATTGTCGTTGTCGTATCGTCACCACAAAGACGTCTACCATTCACCGTAGTTTATGTATGGTAATTCAATTTCAATGTGTTTATGTAGTTACAATAACTTGTTACCGGACGAATGCGCTGGGAAACGCTATGCGGAACTTAGGCGAGGTACAAGTGACATTCAATCGATGATAACCTTCACTTTTTTTTATAAAAAAGTTAACCACAGACTTGAACGATCGACATTTAAATTGAATAAGAGGAAGATAAAACAAATGCTACTTGTCTCGACGTCCTTTTGGTTGTTACCTGGAACAAAAAAAATAAACTTATTAGTGTCAATGTAATATTCAAAGGCCAATTGAACGTAGCAGAAGTAAAAGTGTGACGCAGAAACAATGTGGTATCATAGTTTTTTAACGAGTGATTGAATACAATATCGTTATTTATCGTCGGTCTTTTTACCATATGCTCGTAGTCCCAGGTGTTCATTTAACACTCTTTTACCGTGGTTCTGTTTATCCCCATCTGAAGAGCTAAGATTTTTTGTTTACGAACAGGATTTCGTTGGATTCGCGCCTTCACTGCTTTAATGAGGACACCAGCGACCTAACTGTGTGAGCTTGGCCGGTCCTTTAACGATTTTCGAACCTTGAATCTTCAGTATATCCTCGAAAAGTTTCTTTAAATATAATACTTATGTATTATTTGCTGCCTTTTTTACCCAAAATAAATAAATATATATAAAAAAAATCATTTCATCGCACACTCTTGACTAGACAATTTCGTGTCGAATCAATGAGCACGTTATTTGAAGTTATTGAAACGTATAGAACTGCACGGATGTACTGAGCAATACTTTGATTTATATCACATATTTTCCTTTTTATATGTATTGGCTTTGTAACTGGGCGTTTGATTAACGATCGGTGGTTCGAATCGGACTAGGTTTGTTAAAAACAGTGGAAGTAAACGGTACGGTATGCAAAATAATATCGTGCTAAACCTCTTGATTTTTGTAGTAGATTCTATCTCCAAGTACAAGATTTTATTTAGTAGAATTTTTTAACTAGAATTTCAAATTAAACTTTATTGGATGGTAGAAAATAAACTTTGTTGCTAAATGCAGCTAGTACTTATAAAATAAATAAATATTTTATTTTATGCGACACTCAAGAGATTTAGACATTTAAAAATGTTTTTATTACGTACTTTCGTTTATTAAATACTAGCTGGCCCGACAAACTTCGCTCCGCCCTATAATACGTAGATGGTTCACTATTTTACCGATAGTGGCCTAATGTAGGACTATTTAAGGTAAAAATTTCCATTATACATTATGTACGTGTAACTCTAACGGTTTTTGCAGCGCACACCAGAATAGCTCGCATATGACGGAATTTATTCCTCCTTCGTGACACTTATTGTTATATTTTGGACAATTCACACAATATCTTTACAAATTATGTTTGTATGTTTATAATTATGTATTATCTATATAAAAAATCCATTCAGTAGTTTTTGCTTGAAATATCAACAAACATCCATACATCCAAACTCTCGCACTAATAATATTAGTCGGATTCTCGAGGAAAGTTGGCGTCAGGCAGGCGGCCGGCCGTGATAACTGTAGCCAAAACTGTAAAATTATGGACTACGGTCATACTGTTCCAACCCCACATAACGTGGGATAAGGGTAGGGATGATAATTATGATTTACTAAATAATATCAATAGCCAAGTTTTTGGATGGTATCCACACCTAAAAAGTAAATATGATTAGCTCGATGAAATAGAGTTGATATAACCACTAAGGTCATCACACCGGATAAGTTGGGGACACCACTCTCTCATGGGGTTCTCAATAATTTAAGAGCTTCCACAGAAAATTTAATTTTTAAATAACTTTCCAAATATGTACTAATTTCATTAATTTAAAATGCAAATATTATCTAAATGTTTCAAATAGGCATTAAGTATTTGAAACAAATTACAAAAAATACTTCATACTGTCGCATAAGCGGTGAGAGAGCGGAGACTTCAACTGGCGCATTCGTTTTTATTGAGTTGAGTTTTCTACTAATGAACTTACGCAGTGCGGGAGCAGGGTGAGCTTTTATAAACATATTCTCCTTGTCACTGTGTCCTATATCATTTGCATATTCCATTGCATTAGCCTTTTATTTCTATATCTATCTTCTTCTTAGATATATACTAACAGCTAACAACCGCTTCGCTGGGTGTTTTCATTTTGTTTTCTTTTAATTATACAATTATTAATTGCATATTATCAAAAAATACAATTAATAGTATCATTAATTATAGAAAAATACATTTCCAATCCCCGTATAACTTAGGCTCTTACAACCATCCACATGCAACTACCATAGTAACACATGGGGGTGAGTGATTGAAGCTACAAGTAACCACAAACACAATTCCTCTGTGATGCCTGATATAGGATCGGGTACATTTATACATATATAAAAGAAGAAATTGACTGATTGATATATTGATATATCAACTACCTGCTCCTAGAGACTTGATAATTTGCACAGAGATTCTGTTATAACGTAGGCAAGCACTACAAAAGTATTTTTCTAAATTCATTATATAAAGGGCTAAAGTAGCGGATGAAAGTTTATATGGACAAAGTACCCATGCGAAGCCGGGGCGGCTAGTATTCCATTTTTTATTAGCGAGCCCTGTCTTCACATAGCAGAGCATACATATCAACATTTTTTGTTTTAATGTCTTACTAGATTATATTAATTAAATAATTGTCGTCATATTTTAGAAAATTTACACAAAACCTTAATAAATTATATACCTTCCACATGAATAATTACGAAGATTAGTGGAGCCCGTAAGAAAGTTCTGTAGTTTTTCACATTTAGTACGACAGCTGTGTCGAGGGGTGTTTTTTTTATAATATAAGAGAAGTGAAGCCTTCTTTCGTCTTAAACAACTAGCATAGAAATAGACGCATTTATTTAGTCCAAAAACATCAATTAAAATTTTAATGGGAATCGAAAAAAGAACCCACATCACAATAGTTAGGTACAACAAACGAAAAGCTACGAAGTACTTATTTTATTTCTGTGACAAAGAGTAATTTCTATATAACAAACGAGCCGCGTTATCAAAATGCAATCATTCACGAAGCGATTTATCAGCAGATGTGCAAACTCCGCGACCATTATAATCGACCTAATTCCCGGCCCCTGGGGCAACAACAAAACGTTTACGCCGATGCCACGTTCTATCATTTATAACAACGCACTTGTAACACGTGACCGCTATTATAATGCGCCTAGTATAATAAACCTGATATTAAGTGACCGCTACCCATAGGCATCTGCAACAAGCTAATGATTTGCCTACCTTTAATGGACAGAGGAGGAAGATAAACAGAAAAAAAAATCCTTTTCCTATCCGTCCCCTCCCCCAATAAATCTTCTTCTTCCCATCCTTTCTTTATTAACAAACGATAGGAAGGGAAAACAGTATGGCCTTCGCCACCTCACTCATCAGACAAAGAGCAAAATACTTGTACTTTGCGTCCGTCTTCTTTGAGGTCGTGGCATTTCACCGATCGAACCGGACCATTCGTGCGACACATGTTTTTGCGGTCTCTACCAATGTTAAAATATATAATGCTTACCCCTTTGCACTTATTTTTTTATTTTTTCTATATGTATCAATTAGAAAACTATATTCTATTACTAAACCTAGGCAAAGGGAAAGACACATCGTTGGACTACAGATAGTGAAAATGTTTTAAAACGGTTAACACGCCCAGAATGACGCATCGTCATCGAAACAAACTATCTTACTATAGTTTGTTCCACAAAGATATAATTTTTGTAATCAAACAATCGTCACTTACCATGCATGGCAGCCATTACACTTTTTATACTTTCATTGAAAATTATGTAATTATGTGTGAATCGTGAGATGAAATGAAATTAATAATTAAATAAGGTAATGTGAGAAGCAGTAGCTTTTCGAAAATATTTTGAAATTTACGAATTTGAAAATAAAAGGTAAGGTGTTAATCTATGTTTGCAATTACATTTTGATACAACAAACTATAGGTCTCCCACAAATAGATCGACGATCTAGAGATGGTGGTGGTCAATTTGCCTTTTGCCATAAAACAATTTACTCGAACGCTTGATTATGATGTGAATCTATAGGAATTAGTTGGTCACTGCAATATAAACAAGGAAAGTTATTAACACGAGTTTCTGAATTTAGGGATGCGAAAGTGAGCTGAGCGAAGTTGAAGACAAAATTAAATTACAAGCAGCGAGTGAAGGCGTCAGGCTTTTAGTTTTAGACCGCTTTCGAAGTGTTACCATAGCAAACTCTTCCCCGGCACTCATGAAAGTTTTAAAGTTTAGCTTAATAACTAAACTAACGGACTACATCGAATCGGCTCTATGAGTAGTTGTAATTAAAAACAGCAATTTTTCCCCACATGGAAGTAGTGATAGTGAACTGATTTTTTAAAGTTAAACCTTTTTAACACTTTTCGCTTTTCACGGTAATTCTTAGACTGTAAACAATAAATATTTATCAAATCTCTATCTTTTCCTTATGTACTCCGTCTTTCCTGTATATCTAAATTTAGCAAGGTATTGCATCTGATTTAATTTCCGACATGAAATTCGAAACCCGAGATTAGCAGCCCAGACACTAAACAATTTTATGTATATACATAGATATATATGTTAGATCACTAGAAACCGTTATACACATGGGATTGGTCAAAGAGATGCGGTTTTGGGTATCAAAGGATGCGGCAGCACGCGTATCGTCATGTATCAAACATTGACCGAACATATACCGACCGTCGCCATGCGCTGTTTACACAAACAGTTTCGGATTCAAGGATTAAATTTGTCATATATAAATACCACGGTAGTATTAGTAGTAGTAACGTTCTGTGTGTTTGTTTTAAATGTAATTAAATAAACAACGTACCTACTTCGACGTCCACACTCGACGGTGGTAGCTATCAGACTGACAGTGCGGCCCCCACCACAGAGTATATACATCACAGCCCCCATAACAGAGTGTATAAACAATAGTACTAATCAAATACAATTAATTTAAGGAGAAAATCCACAACACGATTTTAAAGTGTTAGTGTATTGTTGTAAGCTCTAAACTCATTATTATAATAGAAGATATATAAATATTAGGAATTTATGACTTTTGCTATTAAGTGGCAAACGGCAAACATATTGTTAAGTGAGCATCAACATACGCAATAATAAGAATCATCATGGCAATAGGCGAATGAACTGTGCAGTGCCAAGATAAACGGTCAGTTTAGTAGCACAAAGTAACCTAATTGGTTATCGTAATTTATAATCTCGTCAAAAATAAATAATGGAAATTCACAGAAGCATTTTCGTCGAAAATATATAAGGATTATTCTTATTCATTACATATTCATTTGGATTATTATTATTCATATTACAATCAAAATATAATAATAAGAAAGATAATAAACTGATGCTTAAGGCAGAAGGTTGATTTGACATTTGTGAGATCAATTCGGTACAAAGAAAGCTGGATTCCAAGAACTAAAAGAATCTTTCAAATTAAGATAAGGCTACAGCAGTGAACTTTCAAAGGTTGATTGATGAATGAATAAAGCTCAATGGAAATGTTTCCATTTCTTATCTAGTTTCAATGAAATATTTTTTTTAATGAAAGAATTTAAAAGTACCACTAACAATATACAGTCATACAACAGGACAGAGCTCCATCTACCTTGATGGTTGGCGTTCCACTACACTGCGGCTTTCCTACCTCGCACAATCGCGTCGTAGCATGATCCATCGCCAGAGGTATTTCCAAACCAATACGACTTAGGGTCCTAAGAAGCGAGCGTACTTCTTCCCGGCAACGCATCTACAGTTCAACTGGCGTTGAGGATGTTCATGGGTGTCGGTGGTCATTTATATAATCCATGTTTCCATATATCCCCCATATGATATAAAATAAGATACTAATATAATAAAGTGATAGGTGGTAAGTTGTTTCTTGTAATAAATAAACTCTGAAACTAAAGAACTGATGTTAGTAATTCTTTCATCATTAGAAATTCACATTGTGCAGACTTAGATCATATTTTCTATTATTATAATATAATTGAAAATGGAAGGTATTGAAATTCATATATGCAAGGACAGAAACGAACAGATAATGAGTTGAAGATTTGAATACAGCTTTGGCTATCGTAACTAAGCTTAACAAATATGCCTGATTCAAGGCTAGGAAATTTTAATTTATATAATTCATTATGTGCTTCACAATGATATTATAACACAAAAATGTATATACAAAAATGATATGTCATTAACGGCTGAAAAGTGAAGACTCGAAAACATCCGAATTGGTACGTTTTTTCTCTAGCGTACGTCATGTGTTTACATTTACGCTTAAGTGACAAACACTAGCTGTCCCTTTTTGTCTTATTATTTTAATTGCGCTATCTTTTTTACACCATTCGGCATGTATGAATGTTGCTGTCACTGTCTTTGGAACTCTTTTGACCGGTGACTTTGTATGCGTATAACATATCTATTTGATAAAATATAATCAGTTGCGCGTTAATACCAAATATTAAATGACATTGAAAACAATTATTACAAACTTTATTTATACATAAAATAATAAAAAATAAGTGACCTCCGTGATTTCCATTTTAAGATTCATTTCCGTCAACGATTGAACGAGTTTGACATTTACAAAATAGTTCAAACTTGGCTTCGCCTTCAAGTACTTGGCCCTCTTTTTGAACGAGGTTAAAATAATTGCAGCGGATAGTAATAATGAATACTGCCAATATTGAATCGTTTGGTTTATTAGATCCCAAAAACAGAATTAATATAAATTTATTGTTTAATCATTTACTAAAATCAAAATAATAGTCTATAATGGTTTTTATTTTATTACTAAATATTAGTGTTACTGGTATGTACACATATGTAACGGATTTTATAAGCTTGATTTTTTGTTAGCTATTGATTATCAGGTTACAAATTATAGAGATCATCGTGGCAACCCTAGATAGGTTATGACGCCATCTGTCGTGTGAGATTGGAGTTGTACATCTGCATTCACAATAGCCTAGTAAGGCATTACTATTAGCATACCAATACCCCACACGCCTCCAGTGACGATTATCCGACCAACCGAACACTGTTTAATTAACTCGAAGGCTTGAAATTCAACATCCGACAATGATGCAATTTGGACCCGCCATTCGCAATTGCTTCATTTATTATCCGATGGTAATTTGCTGACCGTACTGCGAGTGACAGTAATTAATTAATATAATTAAAATAAAAACGAAATTCTTGTTAATTTCGGTATTAACACGCCTATCCTTCTCATCTCGATGTAGACAGAGATTATAAATTGTTTTTTTATATTACACTAGGGACTCGGACGGATAGCAAAGTATATATATATATATATATATATATATATATATA
>JWHW01025868.1:289767-308942 GCA_000931545.1 Papilio glaucus
TTACTAGCTATATTACAAACTTCCGGAAAATCGTGAACTGAAGTAACCATTTTTTGACGTATCATAAAATAAAACATTCACAAAGAATAAAAAAAAGTAAGTTAATGAACTGTGGTCGAATTTCGACCACTGGGCGTTTACTTTTTTAAACAAAGCATTAATGAATAATGTACCCAATTCCTCATTAATCCTTCATCTAATAATAAAACCATGTGAAAGTCCGTTCTGTAGTTTCATGAGTTGATCCGGAACAAACAAACAATCGAATCATTTCTCTTTACAATATCACCATAGAAAAATGAAAATAAAATAATATAACTCGGTTGTCAGTAGCATCGGGCAAGCAATTACACGACTGTATCGTCTGGTATCAGTCAGTCGCAGATCGCAGCTGCTACGTCACATGTCAAGGTATCTGACAGGGGAATGCCCAGCTATATTCCAGATATAACCAGTTTATTCAATTTTATAAAATATTGAAGCAACTTGTCTTTTAAACAATTTATTCTGTTCCTTTTGTCTCTGAATATAAGCATCAATTTAACTATCATCGTGAAATCGCAAGTAATCTTGAATATACATAAGTAAAATAAACCGTACTCTGCTGTACTCTAAATTAATGATAATTGACTCTAATTACATACAACCATACATGTCTTAAATACAAATTGTTAATCAAATCAAAGATCAGCTGTTAACTCGACGGCTCAGCGGCTATTCAAAACGTGTGGAAGTAAACAAGTATTCCATTTTGAATCACCAGAAAGACTTTATCTTGTATATCATATTGTCAATTAATCAAAAACTCAGCATTGAGCGTTTGTTATTCGATCTCATTGGTACTTAATGATAAGATAGTATTGTGGTCAAGTCAGGAGGTTATTATTAAAACAAATGAGCGAAGTAATTAGTTTAGGCACGTGATTCAAGAGTCTATACCGTGTTTCATTGCAAGATATGATTGTTGGAAAAAAAACAGATCTCATCCATACACGGCGGCCATTATTTTAATCGGAAATGTAGTAATTTTGTGGAAATCATGAGATAAATTAAAGTGAAAATGGGTAATATTAGATAGCTAATATTATAATGTAATATGAGGAAATAGTTGTTCTTCTAATATATTTTGGAATTTACGAATTTTAACGTACAAACCTTTAATTTATCTTGTTGTGAAACGAGCTATAGTAGCAACAACTAGTCATGTCAATGCCAATGAACCGCTGAACTAACATAGATAACTTAATGGAGAATATAAATGAAATGAGTTAAATAAACAAAACAAATTTTACGAAACAAATTCATGATGCAAAAGTGAGTGGCAGAAGAGAAGGAGAACTTATATCGATCAGATTAGTTACATACTAAAGAAGGGAGATATAAGGAGTACCCGTAACGGACGAGCTTGTATGCGTAAATGTATGGATGTAGAAGAAGCGTGAGAGGTGTGCCAGGATCGCACCAAATGGAAATCCATAACCTCAACCTACCCCTCTGGGTTACGGGCGTGAGCGTATATTTTTTTTTAAATAATGAATATCTTTACGTGTCAAATAGCATACGATACATATTACGGTGTAGTATAGAAAACAGAAATCACATAATTTTATTTTAGATAGTATCGTTTTTATACATCCAATATACAAAACACGACATTATCTTTTCTTTAGTGTCATATACTTGGTCGTAAGTTTATGAAGGTACGATTCTAACAAACTCACTCGGTCTATTAGTCAACTTCCAAACACACAGACTAGGATCTGAGTCTAGATCTCGTGACTTAACAAGCAAGTGCTATAGTCAGTTGTAGTGTCTACTGACACATGCGCGGTATGATCCTAACTGTGGTTGTATTTAATCGTTTTGAACTCATCAACGTACTTTTTACGACAGTCAATAAAGTTTAAAATTACCTCCTAACTCTCAGCCGTTGAAAATTTTAAACTATACATAAATTTACATCAAATAATCGTCATTTGAAACGGATGAGATAATATTATCACGACTATTTTAGGTTTATTACGTTATTAATAAAATGATGGTGATTATTTTTTGTAGGATATTAACAAAACCTCAACGATAATCACGCTAGTTGATGCGTTGTTTATGAAATGATCCAAGTCGTATTCGTTTGGAAATACCATTTTATTCATTTGTTTATGTTTAATCAATAAAACTACGATTACTTGTAATTCTTTCTTAACATATAAATAGTAAAAAATAACGCGGAATATTCATACAAAACAAACATTTAATATAATGTGAATACAGGTTCAGAAACTATTCCAAAACTTAAATAAATATTGCAGCGTAAAACTTTCACGGGTATATATTTAGAAAGATTTTATAGATAACGATTATTTAGCTGAATAAATAAAATAATAAATCAGCCTTTTCTAGAACGTTCCCCACTGCAGGGGCACAGGCCTCCTCTCCGAGAGAGGGACCTATTTATTACCTGAATAATTTTAGTTAAAAAAAAACATTTCCAAGATTATGTACCAGAAAATAAAGTAAACTCTAATTCCCGAGGGATTACGGATTTCCGTTTGGCACGATCTTGGCACACCTCTCAGGCTTCTTCTACTCTCGTCCACGAATGCATGGTGTTCTGTATCGTGAACTCATTTCTTAAAAATGTCGCGATTTTCGTAGGTATAAGTTCGTCTAGAATGTCCCCAATCTAGATAATTACTAGAAAAAGAATACGTCGTACGATGTTCAAATATAAAAGTTCTGTAGTGAAGTATGAATTAAAATAACAAAAGGAAATGAGTTCAAAGGTTGAAAGTTTAATAAACGCCGACTGAAGAGCACTTCTCGCACAGGAATACAACAATAACAAAATAACTGATCTGTCGATGAGAGCGAACGTAAAGAGGGCGTCGGGCTGAGATATCTCTTTTAAATTAATACAACTGAAAGATGCAGGAAACAACTCGTTAGTGAACTAGTTGATCGTAGCCGTTATACGCTGAAGGATGGGTACTAAAAATAACTTAATAACTGTAAAATATTATCATGAAGCAACTTTACCGATTACTTTAAGAATACTAAAGAATTTCTTGTCCGTTCTTGTATAGAATAGGCCAGTTGGTAATATATAAGCTTTTCTAACTTAGAAAAGGTAAAGATCCTTATATCTCAATGCTTCAAGTGTTAAGGGTAAGAAGGGGATTTCAAAAGATACCCTGCTTTCCCAAGGGAAAACAAGGTTTATGTAAAATTGCTTCCTTCCCAACACTTATCATCCTCATCATCCATAAAAATTGCGTGGTATTTTACAAATATAACTCATACGAATTTAAATATCACACAGATGCTCGCTGTAGATGAAACTTTGATGTGCAATTGCTACTTCTGTTTATTCCGCTATTTAGAACTTATATTATTTATTTACAAAATAACGATAGAGCAAAATTAATTAACTAGGTCATTCCCCCGCGGTGGCCGTACAAAAGTCGTAACTGAACTAGTCCAAATAATGATACTATCGCAAAAACATTTGGCACCGGTTATGTGGGTCACTTCTCACATTTACGATCGCTAGGGATGGATTCCTTTTTGAATTGGCAATAGACAAATAAAAGTGCCAGTAAATTGGCAACGTCCCAGCGCCGGTTCGCTACTCACTTGTCGAGTCGCTAGTGTGTGTCCAAACTAGGTATTCAACTTGTTTCCTTGTCGAAAAAGAGAATTTTTACGTCAAATAACTACACCATGTCTTCATCTGAAATTTAGCGTGTCTTAAAAGAAAGATGGTTTCGTTATCGTGCTCGTCTTACGTTCTTAGTTATATAACTTCATTTATAACAAGGTGGTTATTTTTTTGTATTTTCCTCTATTTTTTTGCGGTTAGTGAATTCATAACTGAGTCATTGTTTCAAGGACCCTAACGTGAAAAACACATTGACAATTTAATACGTGCTGTTTAAACTTTATATCGTTCTTAAAACATTCAGCAAAATTCAGGACAAAACTTAAATCATCCAGTAAAACATTTTTTTAAACCACTAATTGTTTAAAATAGCTGATAAAAATTGACAGTGTCTTTAATCGTAAAATATTATTTAAAAGAATCGGAGAGCTGCATAGAACATTTTTATGCAAATACCTAATATCTGAAGTGACTATCGTTACCTATCTAGCAAGATGTGCAACAAATTTTCATTGATTATTTCTCGTCTAAAAAAGAAAGAAACTTGATGATCTATGGTCAAATTTCGACCATTGGGCAGTCATTACTCTTTACTATTACGAAATTGTGAACTTCGTCTGTTTACAGTAAGAGGCATATTAAAACTGTCAGCAAATTGTGAATACAAAAGTATTTAGATCCCCCAATAACCTCCTCCTATCTTTGCCTCTGTCAATCCCAAAGAAATGATGGCAATGCACCTGTAACACATTTGTTGTTGAAGATTTCTATAGTCAATGTCTACTCCCATAAATATATGACGATAGATTCACGCCCTAACACATTTGAATAAAGACGCTTCATGGTATAGGTTATTTAAGGTAAAATAGATGCTCTAGAGGCTCTTAGAGTCATGGCTCAAATGTTAGGGCGTTGCTGCAATTCAATAATTAATTTAGCACGTTTAAGACTAATCTATTAGGTTTTCTACACATTTATAAATGTACAAACATACATCTACGCCTTGTTGAGTTACGAGCACTGGCCTTATTGCTTCTATTTATATTGTCTCCGACCAGTCGATATGTGTCCCAACGACACACTTCAGCACTTTAATTTTCTTCGCCCTCTTTCCTTGTTAACCTACATGTGTGAGAGTACATATCCTAAGTAATATTATAAATGAGAATGTGAGTTTATTTGTTACCCTAAGACTCCTTAACAAGTCAAACGATCATCATGAAATTTGCACACATTGTCAGGGATACAGAAAAATACAAGGGGTGCCTTTTATTCCGAAAAACAAAAATTTAGATGTATAGGAAAATAAAACCTAATATAGCTTGTCACGGTCTAATATAGGTTGTTTGTGACGCCTTTAAGCTTTAATGACTCAACCGATTATCATCAAATTTTGCAACTGCAACATTCTGCAGCTTATTGTCAGGTAACAGAATAGGACACATCTTTTATTACGGTAAACAGCTCCCAAGGAATATAAAAATACATTTACAATTCCCGTCGGTATGGTAATGTTTGGTTGCTATGCTATAATTACTCGTTTCTGAAATGAAAATATGAAAGGTAAGCGTGCGAAGCCGCAGACAACAGCTAGTATAAAATAAATAAAGTCGAACCCCACGGGATTTCCACGGAAGGGAATACCAAACGTCTGAGTAGGAGGAAAGGACAAGAAATCGTCGTACTATCCATCCCGAAGGTAATTATTTTTAATAAATTATTACTCATAATTACAAGTACCAAGTAAAGCAATTGTTCGATAAGAGCCAATTATTATCTGTGAAGCGGGACAATGCTCTGCAGATAACAAAAGATCATCGAAGTAGCAGAAAGAGCCGCTCGAGCTGTAATTCAAGTCAAGTATATAGTCTTTTCTTTTTATCGCTTTTACATGTTTGTGTATTACACGGTAACACAAAATACAAGGGTTTCATTTTAGTCAATATTTCACAAGACTAAAAGATGGAGGGGATGGTAAGAGATTGAGGGTTCGGTCACTTCATTCACGAGCGTGAAAAAGAAGTAAATTTCTTGGTCACGCTGATTTTCTGTCAGGTCGCAGTGCTTCCCCTAGGTGACCCTTTCATGTAATTGCTTTAACCACTGCTTGGCTCTATCACTGGCATACTAAGGTATATCGGGATAAATTGACATACGGCGCACACTGAACGGTTATTGCATATTTGCAAATTTCAGTTCGGTGAGAAGAAATGTGCGTCGAGCATGTCGTTCACTGCTGGTAAGTTTTTCCACCATGAAACCAAAACACCACGAAACATTTGAGGTATGTAAATTCATCTATGACCAAAATATATAAGCCTTATTTGGCCCAATAAAACCATAGGTACACTTTATAAACAAATATGCTTTAAAATAAATTTCAAAGAACATTGCTAAGTATTCTTAAGTGAAAATGAGGCAAATTGTTAAGCAAAGATAACGTCATTTAAGTTTTGCGAGGAAGACAAAGACTTATGGAAATGAATTCTAATTTTAATTCCTATTATTTGAACAAGTGTAAAGTTGCAGTGCTAATTGAGTCAAGCGCTTCTTTTAAACTTATAAACCAATATTGAATAGTCAATGAAAGTCAATAGCCTTATGGTTAAGGGCAGGGACCGGGAAACATAGGATTTTCGATTTGAATGGACGATGCGATTATTGTCGTGAACCATCTCCATTAGGTGTAATGTTTACTAAGAATTTTAGTAAATTATTTATACAATTGGAGTCTTTAGTATAATAAATAATTTGAGTCGAGTTCTCTCCAAAGTCAAACAAAAAAAATATTCGCGAGCGGTATTTTTTATGGTTCGAATAACATTTATTTTTACACCTCAATCTGAAAGAATAAAATCTTTCCGTAGCACGTAATAATATAAGGGACCCGAAAAGGTGAATCACAAAGAGGGTCCAATACATAAGTTTCCCCTTGCGCGTCCCTTAAAAGATCGATGCTAAGGGTTACCTTCATTCGTTGTGTTTCTACAGAATCCACAATTTTGTATTAAAGAAAAGACATAAGTTTTCTTAGTGTTCACTAGTAGAGAAGATTTGTCTCACGTACTTTTATATGTTTAGGTTAAGAAAGTATTGCTAAAAAGTGTTCTTAACAAAGAGTTGTAAGTGCGTTCCAATACTTTGGACAACAATTAAATGGAAAGGAAAGGAATTAGACAGGGTATCCAAATATCTTATTAACCATACAAAAGATAAATAAATGGATGAAATTTTTACCATCGGCACCTCAAAACACACACACACACACTTGTCATGGAACATTTTTTGGATATTAAATTGCCAGTATTGGGATAATGACTAAAATAAGAATTCATAAAGATACAAGATTATGGTAAACAAGGGTATGAGTCCTTCTCTCTCCTTCCATGTTTACGAGCTCTACAGACAGACAAGAGCGTAAATAATTTTTAGATTCTTAAAATAAATATTCATCATTAAAGAGCCAAAATCAGACAGACGACTGTATGTACAGATGGGACGTATGTTGACGACGTTTCAAATAATAAAGTTGGATTTAAATTGCTTTTTGAATGAATATATTTTAGTTCGCACAAACCGTCAATATTGTTTTAATCGATATTGATCCTAAAAGCGAATGCGAACTCTGTACAGCTAGACACGTATAGTAGCTTGCTACAATTTCGCAAAATATACCTACATCTTTTACGTTATTTAAACGAATCTTTTTACTAAAGAAAGGCGACATAAGGAGTACTCGTAACCGACGACCACATACTCGTAACTGAGTAAGGATACGGTACGTAAAGTTGTACAAGAAACGAGGTGTGCTAGGATCAGGCGCCAAATGGAATTAGTAATCTCTGCCTACACCCCTGGGTTACGGGAGAGAGCGCATATTTTTTTTATCCTTTTTAGCAACGTTATAATTAAATCTTATACCAGTTGCAGATGTTGCTTGGTCTTTCAACATCAGGTAAGCCACTTGGTCGTTTACGTTCATCATGAAGAAACTTTAAAACTAGTTTTGTATGTCTACCGCAGTATAATTTAAAGCTGTGACAGGTTTTTTAAATAACTTAATTTGAACTATCACATTGTCTCTGGTAAGTTTAGTATTTTATTATTAGCTTACCAGGCAATATAAAAGACCGTTTCCAAAAAAAACTTCGGGACAGTGTTTCCAACGTAAAGGATGAGAAAAAGAGATGAACACTAATAGTTATAATGCTCGGAAAAGAGAGAGATATATATTGTTTCAAATGGATTTATTATTTAACCGGAGCGCGACCCACCGCGAGCGCACGAGCGATCAGTACAGTCACGCACTAATTCCTGTTTCGATGTTTTTTTTCTGCCAGTTTGTTTTGTATTAAAAAAAAGTTAATAAAACTCATAACGAGCCGACAAACATGTGTTTTTTTTTTCAAGGGAATATTAATGCTGACTATATTTCAAATCCTATTACGATCACGAAAATATTATATTAAAAAGAGTATTTTGGATCCTTAATTATGTACTCTTCAATGGGTAAGGATAAAATAATTGAAAATGTCATCAGTTTTCATAGTTACGTTAACTGGGAATAAGTAATTATGGCCAAATTAATCACAGTTGGCGTCATGGTTGCAACAGTGTTTTGAACAGACGTATTATTTATTGCCTTATAAATTGTTCATGTAAAACAGTTTATGCACTCTCATTTATAATCTGTGGTTGTCTTTGACAGTTGACGTTAGTTTGACACGAGCGCCAAATTGTGTGTAACTGTTGCTTTTTTCTTGTTTCGGGCAATAAAAATAAAATTAACGTTAGCAAAGGTTTTAATAGCTGTCTTAATATTTTTTAAGAAAATTGTTAATTATGTGCACCTATACAATTAAAGTGGTCCAGTGTAATATTGTTCGTTGCGAAAGAGTCGTCGGTATCCATCCAATGTCAGTTACTACTTCTACGCGTCGAGAAAGTGAAGCCCGATTATTGAGGTAATGTTCAACAAGACTATCGAGAGAAATGAATGTAGTATCTTGTGGCTTTTTGACAGATTATATTACTGTAATTTTGCACATTATTATTTTACGACAGTAGCCTAACGGATATGCCTAGGCTGACAAAACGGCACTTATCTATGATATAATACATAGATTTACAGTATTTGGTTTGTTAATTGTTTACAGTTAGTAATATTTTGGTAAAAGATTTGGTATTGTGCGGTACTTGAATATTTAGAAGTTCATATTATACCTTTTTAAAACGAAATCCGCGGACTTATTACATCTTACATGCTTTAAACTAATAACGTACCATTTTCTCATTTTGTTTTCAAGCGCTTCACTCAAGCTAATCGTAATGCACGAAATATTTTGTGGCTTTTTTTCAACAATGGCGCCGTAGTGAGCACAAAAACTTGTATATCAGTTGGAACGAAGCCAAAATGCGTTCATACGAGTCAGACACGTGTTTTGCGAATAACACAACATTGCTAATGCAACGGAATGTTAAAAATTTGTACGAGTCTTGCTAGTAATTACATAAATATGCAATTTTTAGCTTTCGTCCAATACATACAAATGTAACATTTCTTTTCATAGTGGAAGCGAGCGGGTCACCTGATGTTCTACGACATCCGTTATCCATTAACATTCGCGACAAAAGTATTACATACCAACTAGTTATCACTTCCACTGGCACCGTCACTGAAAACATCGTTGATTGTCGTATATTCTATTCACAGTTCAACTGTAATGCAAACAAAATCTCAGTTCGTAATTTGATGATTTAACTTCGACAGGTTATAAACAGTCGAGGAAATGACAGATGAAATAGTAAACGATGCGTTCAGTTCACAATGTGCTGACAGTGCATAATCTGCATAGACTGTAAATCAACTGCCGAAGTTCACACTCGATCGGTGACATACACTTCGTTCGTTTCTGATATTTTTTACTGAATAACTAAAAGAAGATAGCAATAAACAAACGATGTAAAGCTCGTCACAATTTATTTAAGTTATTTTTAGAATAGGTATTAAGAAAAAAACATTCAACAGCATTCTTGAAAAAAATATCAATGCGGTTTTCTTTTGACCAAGGCTCAAATAAAAAAGCCATTTTGTGAAGGGTTATCCCTTAAAAAGGTCCATCAAAGGTATGGAAAAACTTTTTTAAGTATATTACATTGAAAATTTACTCAAACTCTAAATGCCTTCTCTCAAATAGTCTGCATTATCAAGTTTTAAATAAGATTTTTATTAAGGGCTTTGACCATTTGCTACTTTCACTTTACCAATTGTGTTTTTCTATTTCATTTCATCAGATCAAAACCATTTAACCTCTCGACTATTTTAAGCAATAAATTTTTAACGTTTATAGAAACTTTAACATACTTAAGAATTCCAACACGCGAATGCAATATCATTCATCAACAAAATTAATCACTAGAACCTAACCTAACATGAAGGGAAACAAACAATATACGTCAAGGCGTCACGTTGATACATGTATCTAGTCGATCTAGTATGGTCGTAATAAAATACGACTACGCAATGTAAAGAAAATTAAACTTTGTCACCGGAACGTTTAAGTCGGTTTTCGAAGTTGGAGCGAGACATGTCATTTTTGGAATCGTAATTTAAGGACTACTCGAAGATACTGCCCGAAGCACGCAATCGTTCAGATATAAATAGAAGGAATTTGTAGTGGTACCTTTTACTAATAACACCAGAGAATACATCGCTTATAATTAAAAAAAAACTTAAAATAAATTAAGTCTTAATTGGAAATCTAATCCATATCACAAAACAACGGTTACTTCTTCTGACAGCTCAGAAGTAACAAACTGGAAATGTGCACATAATGTTGTGTTTTTAGTTTTTTAAGTATAAGTAACATCCTTAATTATAAAAATAAATAAAAACAACAAATTTCAATTTTTAATAAGATGGCGTCGTTGACAATCGTAAAATATTGTCAATTCCAAAGACATTTCGAAGTGGACAAAAAGATTTCTAAAGATGTAGGTAAAATGATTCCTTTACATTGATAGATAGATCATATGTACGTACTTACATGTACCTTGTTTCACAGCAAGATAGAATTATTGTAAACAAACAAACGTCATTTTTGTTGAAGTGAAATTGTATAATATGGATAGCTAATGTGAGAAAAAGTTGTCTTTCAAATATATTTTGGAATTTACATTTCCATTCCATCTTGCTGTGACACAAGGTATATACATATATATGTCAAGGACATGTTAACGTAACGTTTCACAACTACAGAAATACACATTTATTGATAATTAAATAATTACAGGTCATGCGACAACATAGAATATTCATTGTACACACGAACGCCACTTTATTGTAAAACTCGCGCTAGCGTTTCTCGTTACGTGGCAAACAACGTTCCACGGAACCAAGGCTTGCAGCCATATCTGTACATTATGTACGAGTATGTTGCATTGACTTGATCAGACAGAAAATCAACGATAATATCCTTTTAATTAATAATAACAGCAAAGATGCTTAATGGATGGACTGCTTGAAGTCCTCCCACTTGAGTCGTATTAATTGTAATTATATTAATGTCAAGTAGTGTATTTTTACAACATAAAGCGAACAATTCTATATATCGTATTTGTATACGGTTTTTGTTTTAAATATATGTTCCCGAATTTCTACAATAAAATAATGTAGAGCACTCTCATCTTTCGGACCATGGGTGATAAATCCTGGGCCGTAAAATTCCTGTGGCATATCGCTAGATGTCATTATTCGAATTTCAAATATCTTCCGGAAAAACACGATTATTACGATAACAGATGACAACGTTGGACGAACCTCGGTCCACATCTAGTGTTTATGGTTAAGGGAGATAGGAAATCATTGAGGTCCAGAACACACTACTCATCAAACGAAATGCGGAAAAAGATATACCAGTATTTCTTCACTATGAACGTGCAAAATGTAAAAGAAACTTTACCTTAACGAGACTACAAGCAGAAATTTAACAAACGCCATTACAAAAAAAAACAAATTTTCTAAAATAAACGAAAGGTTGCTTCAAATTAAGAGTATTTTTTGTTATTACATTTGTGAGGCAATAATAAGCACCCGTTCTCAGAGGTGGACCTCTATTAGGACCGGGCCAGGTACATTCTTTTTTATCGGCCACGTCTGGGATCACCATTATCGGTCTCGCACAAATGCAAATCGCTTCCTTGCGAACTAATAATACGTGAAGTTTTTAGAACACTAGTTAACCTTGTAGTTATTTATGGGACGTGGCACAGGTACGCCGATTTCATTTTAAAAAATTTACTTTGGGTTCAAATCGATAAATATTAAATTCATAAATGGTCAATTTGAAATCAAACAGAGAACAGAGTAGCTTTATTAAATGTTCAATATAGATATTGGTGTTTTTTCATTTGTTATTGGACTTTCATGTGCATGAGACATTCATACGATTAATGTTCGAAAAGACCGGAGAGGAAATCTTCGGAAGGTAATCTCTACTTGTGGCAACTTGCGTGCTTTTATCTTTTAGAAATTTTATTCTTCCCGGAACCGAAGATCCAATTTAGGTATCTCGTGTTATATGAAACATAAACCGAGGATCCGGATACTTAGATCTATCAGATTGAATCAATTCCATCAGAGATTAGTTCCGAATTCTCTTAATTTCAACGTGAGCTCCAACTATAGCAATAAACATCAACAGGCCTTTTTTTAATAAGCAGTGTTTTATTATAAAAAAATAAATCATCATAAGGACACCAGCTATTAACTAGTTACCGTCCCCCATTTTCATTCATAATACAACCCACCAATACTGCTAACAAATTCATGTCGTTAATGGTTTCACAATTTTCATTAGGATTTGTCATTAGTGCGCCGTATGAGGACATTATTAAAATTAAAGCTTACACACCTGAATAGCTGCAGGCGTAAGGTAAGTTTGCTCTACCCTTAAAAGACCCTAAATCATATCAGATAGGAAATATCGCTGGAGGAATCATTAATCTACAAATCAACCGTAAAGTTTCATTTGTTATGACTGTTTACAAACTTCAACTTTATTATTACATTATAACTTGTTACAACTTTCGTAACTTAGATACGTAAACGAAAACTTCGAGAGCGTAATGAGACGAAACTCGCAAATTACCGGTATTTTAAAATAATTACACAAATTTAATGACATTATAAAAATCAAGAGGCAGGTTCATAATGCCCAAGCACAAAAGTTAAGCCTATTAGAGACATTCGGTGAAGACTTTGAGCCTTTTTATGTCCTATTCAAAAGGTCCGTACCAATTAAGGTATTCAACTGAGACCGCCCTCACTATGACTGTTTAGAGACGTCCATTTTGTTAACTACATACGGGCCGGAACAATTTACATATATTAAACTGAATAAAACCCTGATCCTTTAACATGAAAATGTTATTTAGTGCTGCTTACCTAACATATTATTTCGAACCTAACTTTTTTTATTAACAATGTAATCAAATATTGTTTTAAACCACTTTGAAATATTTTCATGATCCATATTTCTATGTCTAATAGAACGTTGCTAATTTAATTGAAAATTAGTTTAAAAACTAGATGTGGCTGTTTAAATCACAGGCATCACAAAACGCACATTCTAATATGCTAGTATGACCAGACCAAAGGTCGCCTTTCGGAGGCCCTTATACCAGACTGCCCTATAGATCGTTCCATAAGAGCTTGATGTGATTCTGACCCCCTCTGGGGTTAACCAATGGAACCCTTAATTACCATTAAAGAGGTTTGCGCTAAGCGCCTTCCGATGATAGATCACACAGAGTAACAATCATGAATATCATTTTGAAATTTATTTCGTTTCGCCCAATATAATAAACGAAGTCAATGAAAGGTTCCGTAATCCTCGTTACAATAAGTATAAGCCTACTTTGCCTGGCGATCTCGCTATTCACCTATCAATTTATGGTATTAAAACTAATACTACATTCGACGTATATCCTTAAAAGATAATTGAAAACATATTTCTGCATTGCTTTTTACATTACTTAACATATAAATCGATGGTATCAATATCAAAATCGAATGAAACGCCGATGGAAATGTTTTTATTAGATAAAAAGACATTTAAAGAACGTCTACATTTAAAAACGAATAACCTTTACGTAAGAGTCAAACGATATCACGTGGCTTTACCTTTTCATAATTTAGCAATAGCGTCCAAATATACTTCAGAAATTATTTTCGTACCATTCCGTTTTACAACCGTTTGTCACGTTTCTTCCAAGCGGTTAGCAGGCTTCATTCTTAACAAATAGGCAAGGAAGAGACTCATGGTTTAAAAAAATTGACACCCGTTACGATCAAATGCTGCCATCGCGATCTAGCGGATTTCTCCGCCGTGTGCGCTTAAGTACCGACCCACTTCCACGTGTAATGTAATTTCACTCGCAAATCTAACAAAACACGATATAAAAAGACGAAGATATGAAACGGGGATACCAGGTAATAAAATATACGAAAACAAAAACATTAAACTGAAATACATTTTGATACGGTGAGAGTTTAGCATCATTTTCAAGTAAGAACAATGAAACAGAAAAGTAAATATTTGCTATGTGAAATATTAAACTTCAAAACACTGTGAAGGGTTGGTTAGTATCATGCTCTAAGGCATGTAATAAGATACCTCATCTATTATTTGATCAAGACTTAGAATATAAGCTCTATTGATGAACCACATAAACTTGACCCACAGAATCGCTAAGAGATACGCAAGAATTGAATCTAATTTGATTTTCATGATTTAACAGTGTTTCGCCCCAGATTTAGCTCGGCAACACCCTTGCGATTTATCAATGTACATATATTATTTAATGCCATATCTTATATAAGAAACAAGAACACATACGTTCTTATCATCTGAAGTCTCAGAGAACAATAAACGAGCGCCAAAGATATATTCAAAGGTAAAGATAACTCAAAACACCTGAATCTATTTGCACAGACACAGTCGGCTTGGTGACCAACCTAACGGTACTTTATCCTGGTTACTTACCGCGAAAGGCCATTGAGACGCACCACGATAGATTTAGGTCGCCTGATGCAGAAATAGACAACGTAAACTGGAGTATTGTTAAAAATAACGTAGCGACAGCAATGCTGGTAATACGATTTTCGAACATAAGTAAACTCTCAAACATATTTTATTACTAACAGATTAGATGAATGTTGCAATCGCTAACCTTACATTAGATTCCAAGATTGGTGGGAGTTAAGCTTATTGCCATATTACAGCAGTAATAGTTTTAATAAGTGATTTTTTCATATTAAGGTCCGTAAGACGAAAGTTCATTGATCAAAACTTGACCTCTTCGCCAATCACTACCAAATAAAATACAATTTTTAAAGTAAAATACAATTTTTGGAAAATAGTCACGACCAGATTCAATTCTATATCCGCTGCTATTAAACAAAATTTTCGCTGAAATCCTAAATGCTTAACATTCGAAATTCCTTGAGATCGAAATCTCAAACATACGCTGGCACTCAAAAACTCTGCTGTGCTACTCCAACTGCGGAAATTAAATACTGTTAGCAAGGACTACTTTTGCGCTACAAACAGATTTCCACGCTATTACAGACCAAATATAAAATTATGTCTCGAACGTAATCTCAGACATATTCAGGTTTTCTCGGGAAGGTATTTTATTAAGGATCTGGACTTCTGGTTATTTTGTATAGCACTATAGATCTAATATCACATCTGGCAACCGTATATAAGATTTTCCATTTTATAATATCAGAAACTTATACGTTATCAATGCGAATGTAGGTAATGTTTGAACATCATTAAATTATGCACACACGTTCTATATATCTACAGAAAATTACACAGAGTATCTTTCATCCCGAAAAAAAATAACTTAAGGGCATCGACGCAAGCAAATTCGCGGGTGATAGCTAGTATACAATTAATTCTATTACAACGTGATGTTAAGGGAACACCAATAGATTAATAGAGTTGAAGTAATCATTGTAGAGTGGTAAACGTTCTTAGATGCTTGTATCACTCCTTTATACATAAAAAGGAAAATTTCAAACACTAGATCATTATCTAATATTGCGAGTATTCTGAACGATAAACGACACAAGAACATAGAATTGTAAATTACAACAAAATTCAAGCGAATGATTTATGTACGCAAGAAATGAAATATTTACCTAATTTCTTTAGAGATTTATTCCTCCGTTAACATCGTACGTCTTAATGTTTTCTTTTATGAAAAACGATTTTCCGAGCATCGAATCTGAAATGGATTTAACGTACATCTTGTATAATCAGCCCTTTGACTTATTTACTTTTGCCGTTTGTACATACAATAAATATTAATAACAATTATTACATTTATTTTGTAAATGTTATACAGAAATATATCAAAAAGAGAGGCCCAATTCGCAACCAGACAATATTATAGACAAAAAAAAAGATATTTTTGTTTAAAACAGAATCTCTTTTTTAAGACTTTGTTTCCTTCATTCGTACTCGCCTTATATCAATACCTTTTTCAATCCTTGGTCAGTTCATTTTTTATTCGTAATCCCATTTCATATAATACCGAATCACATCCACCATATGTAATTACGCGTAACGCGTATCTAGCGTAATTTCTCTAACGAGAAATATTAGGTATTACCAAGCGTTTCTACTTTTATATTTCTCTAAGAATTTAGTCTAAAGCTTCATTTATTTTGTTTCCTTCAATCGCTGTTCGCTAGGTTTCTATATCTTTGTCATAAACATTCCTGCTGAATATGTAGCCTAAGTAAAGAAATTGATCCCACTGTTTTTCTTTTTTCATTCGTCGTCTACTTTCTCTGTTTAAATTCCGAGCTTCATTCATTACTGTTAACATTATCGTCCCTTTTTATTGTATTATACGAGAATATTAAGTATCTTAGTAAATAGACAGTTGTTTAGTTTTACTGGCATTTCATTAATGTTTAAAAGCGACTCTGTTTGTGACCCGATACAGACTTCAACAGATTAAAGTAAATATTTACTTAATAAACAATTTCCTTTATTAATTACAGAAATTCCTGGAATCCACAGACAATTTCATCGTTGTTAATTATAATTTTCATTACATATTAAACTCACCGGGGTGATTGACAATTTATAGGTTAAGGTTTGTAAGAAACGGGATTTTTACCACGATTAGCCTTTTTGAGTTCCCGATATTTCGGCACAGTTGCATGCGCCATGTTCACGGGCTGACTGCTAAAGGCAAAAACCTTATATTAGTAAAAACCACGAAAGGTAAATTTCTAGGTTTGATAAACTGACAAAGGAAAATATTTTTGTGATGTTTTTTAACCTCACAGATGTTTGCATTCTGCTCTATTTAGGTCCTAGTGTACGAGGATGGACTCTTCGTTTGTCATGTTTGCCGACGTTTTTATTTAATAATGAAATATGGCTTTCCTGGTCTACTTCTAATATAACTTTGTTTACATTGTTGGTCTCAAGGTCAGCTCGTATGTCTCTCAGAGCTATAATTCACATTAAAAAAAATATGCACTCTTGCTCCCGACCTTAAAAGGTAGGCACAGATTGCGGATTTCCATATGGCACGGTCGTGTCACATCTCCTCTCCTCTTCTACATCCATTCTACGCATACATGCTCGTTGGTTAAGTACTCTTTGTACATCATCAATTATATTAAAAGGATATTCCGCAAAAGAATGAAAACAATAAATTTTGTGATGAACGGCATCCGTATGCGCTGGCGAAACAAAAATGCTGCCGCACAAAGCAGCGCCATTCTTAGCTTAACCCCCTCTGGCGTCGTACGGGAAACGAATGAGCCGAAGAGGATTGCCCCTCGCGGATATTTGACACCCTCACCCCTCAACCCTGGTTAGAAACAATGCTATGAATATAAGAAAACTTATCTCTTTCAAAACAAGCGTATTGTGTAAGAACACCTTTATTTTGAAATATTGCTATCATTATACGACGCTGGGGGACAAGTACGTTTGTAGGAGCTGAAACATCACGACTTTTTTATAAAAGATGGAGACAAACGGGTAGGCGGGTAACCTGATGTTAAGTCACTATTGCTACCCACTGACAACAATCGGATGTTTTTTGAATCCTTTTTCCTTTAACTTTTTGATACGCTTTTTTTCTGTTTGGTGCGTATGTATATTTGTTTGTTTGTTATTTTATCTATGTTATTTGAATAAATTATCTTATGTTCAGTTGTATACTTTTTGTGCTAAATTCCAATTATCTTTTAATGACAAATGATATATACTTATGTATGTCAAGTTGTTGAAGAAGTCAAGTCTTAATGTTTGGCTCTAATTAATTTCAAGTCTACGATGTTCATTTATTTACATTTACATTAAAAGAATCATGCGTATACTGCTAAGGATCCCTATTAATAAATGACTGCGGCAGATTTTCAATGTTGGCAGTTCGCCGAAATTTGCGATCACTGCAACACTGCAACGCCATGCCTTCGCAACTGTCCGCCTCTATAACATCCAGAATACAAGAATAAAGTGAGTTATATCAATTAAATTCTCACGAAGAATTATCATGATGAAATTCATCAATGTCTTTCAATTTATTATACTTATTCTTGTTTTAAATACGCGCAGACGCCCGTACAACCCAGAGGGGTAGGCAGAGATTACGGATTTCCATTTGGTGCGATTCTAGAACACGCATACATGCTCGTCTATTACTACCGGGTACTCCTTATAGCGCCCTTCTTTAGTATGTCAATTCACATGAATGCCTAACTTTTATAAAAACACGAACTTTTATACTCTCACTTAAGCTAGTTAACTGTTGCTACGCTGTTAATTTTCAGTCTAATATTTTTTTCTGACTAAAATATCAGTCACATTTTTCATTAAAATAAATCACAATCGTTTTTCAGGTCGGTTCTCAAATATGGCGCTGGTTTGTCATATTTCGTGCTAATTAGGCTCAGTGAAAAGTGGACAGCGAGTTTTATCTGCCTAACATATTACAGTTGAAAATGTGCGGACTTTTTATTTTTGAAGTGTAAACTTTTATGGGCACGTTACACGAGTTTTTCTGGGTAATCATAAAATGTCATGAGTTCGCATTACCGACTAATATTAACGGTATCTTTTTATTTTAATAGATGGCGCTTCATATTTTTTTTAGTTTAAATTCGTTAAATTTTTAATGTAAACGCTTTTTTACTTTTGTGTCACGATTTTGAAACTACAATTGAATTGAATATTAAAAAAAAACACAGGCCGTTATAACATCCGACGGAGGTGCAGTAACTCAAAACGGGTGGAAAGGCACGACAATGGTTCAAATATAAATAAATAATCAACAAAAATAAACCTTTGTATCTTAACAATACAATTTTAATTTGAATACAAGAAAAAAAAATAAAAAAAAATTCGTCGAAACTATTCCAAATTCAAATAAGCATGATACTGCCGCACGTTGAGCATGTTGTTCACGCGAACCTATA
>JWHW01025868.1:318638-330704 GCA_000931545.1 Papilio glaucus
GTTTATAATGTACTCTGGCACATACACTACATTAGGGTTGATCGTCGTTTGTTAATAAGCTCCCACACCCACCTCACGATAATGATGGCCAGATGAAAAGTCAAATTATAGCAGAAAAGCGGTTACACGTCAATTGTCTGACTTATACAAGCTCAGATGTTTAAATTCTAGTCGGTTTGTATAAATAAATTTTCCATTCATCATATTCTTACGTACAATGTGTATTACTTATTAAATTATGCTCAATACGACATATACATAATAATAATAGCGACAAGACCTCTGAAAGATGGCGTTTCTCATTCATTAGTAAAAAGAAGGGCGTTAAAAATGACATATCCATGACACAAGATAGACTTATGTCACCTCTAATCTTTCGTCTCACCCGGCATATACAGAGATCGATGAGACGGAGGAATCGATAGCAATTACGTCACAGGCACTCCCGGAATCACACACGTAGCTATTATTTACGAGCATACCTGAAACAAAGAAAAGAAAATCGTTAAAAGATTAATATTGTGAATACTGTACGTATTATAGACTAAACAGTGAACGAAAAGGTTAGAATAAGCATACTTCAGAATTATTTTCACTTCATGATCACACATGTTAGATATTCCCCTTCAATTATACATGTAGTGTCTACAAGTGAAGGGGATTAAAATTTTACTAGTTAATTGTGAATTTGGCTTTTGATTTTATAGCTACACCAAATATCACACGATCTTTAATCGTGTTATTTTACGGATAAATAACAATTGTGTTTCCAAAAATAGTTTTGTAAGTAATTTTATAGATAAATTATGCAAGATTTAAATCAAATGTTTGTTTGGAATAAGTAATTTCTGTAACTATTGAACCGATTCTGATGCTTCACTGACTCAAAAAGCTTACAATAAAATAAGCAATATTTTTTATCACAAACTTATAATATACATCAAAAATATACAACTAACCCGGACGATAGCGGGCAGGATTACTTATAGTAATAAATAGCTGCGCCCCACAGTTCACCCGCCCTGCAATTTTCTTTAAACGAAATATAATATATAGTTAACTAAAATTTGAAAATATTCAACGAACAGCTATTTTATAGAATTTTTTTAACAAGTGTTCGACATGGTTCTTTAAATTGATATAACTTTTTTATTAATTTAGTATTAATCGATTGAGATAAAACAAACACTAAATTTTAAGTGAATCGTACCATAATACATTAGTGAAGACTGCACCCAAATCGGTTAAGCCCTTTCTGAGCAGACAAACAGACAAAAATTATAATAATCATTGTTTTGGGTTTTTTTGCGTTTATAAAAGGCTCCCAATAATAGTTTTTTTCAAATATCTTCCATGTGCAGACAGCGATCAGTTACATTTTTATTATATGTTTGATATATATTTGACTGTTATTGATGGGATTTTGATCCCATCTAATACTTAGTGACAAATCACTAAAATTTGTTTAGTTTTACTACACTAATTTAGCATTACCTTTTTCTCTCTTCTCTTGGGCACCTTGCCCAGGGCAATATCGCCAGCATTTTGTTCGTATTACACCTAGCTAAATGTAAGTTTGCAATGATCTTTTACAATATCAATGATATCACCTTTTCATCAAGCTGTCGCTTGAACCTAATAATTCTGATAATGCCGCCTCGGCATTAATAGTACCAATGCGGCGGTAACCGGAGATACTTTTATAAAAGTACTAAACGGTATTTTCTAAAAGTCGTCCACGAGGCGTGTGAAGTGTGAAGCATTAATACAAAATTAAGGAACTTTTCACGAATACACGTTACCTTCACAGATAAAATATGTTTCTGTGTATAATGTTATTAGTTTTAATTTATGTATTTATTGGTCAAACGGAAAGTTATACAATATATAATACTTTTAGTTCACGCTGGTATTCAGTGAGGTCACGGTGAAAGTTCCATCGAAGTCATGCAATGCGTCTTCCCACTAATTGATCTGGTCACAGTTTAAGGATGCAAGTACAAAGGAAAGAAGTTGATTATTTAGATCTTTTTGTTGTGCTAAGTTATAAAATGCGTAACAGATAGCTGTTACGCATCCGATAACCTACCACCTTTCCATCTAATTGACGATAACTTTTATTGTATCGTACACTTCGCCTACCACTACCTTAGACGCGTAAATGTAAATGTATATTTCACTGTGAGGGTACTCAATTTTTCTTCTAATATTAAAAGTAAATATTTTTATATTCATATCCATGCTGGCAGCCGGTGTGCGCAGGCAAGCTCTGTGTGTTGTAAATATCATGCAATGAGTTATGGTTTAAAGTGTACTGAACGTGTGTAAAGCCGCTATGCAATGTTTGCATGTACTATATTTTATGAAGTAACTTTTATTCTTTGCTTTATGTTCCCCACATTGCATATAGTATAAGATACCATATAAGAAATTTATATCTGTTATTTGATCAGAACTTAATTTCATATAAGTTAAGTTCTGATCAAATAACAGATATAAATTTCTAATAATATGTACATTGATTAAATCGTAAAACCCAAAATGCTGATCAAATAACAGATCGGGGTTTAAATGTATTATGCCGCATCTTAGACTATAAGCGATACCTATACTAAATAAAGTTATTTTTATCACCAATCTTCTGATAGTTTTTTATGCGTTTTGTCTGATGAGTAAGGTGTCGAAGGCGCCACAAGCTGGGTATCGATCGTCACTCAACATCACGTATACCGCTTTTTTAGTAATTGAAGAGCTGTTTAAAGTCATTGCTATAGATATTCGTTGTAATTTACAGTTTAAAAAAATAAAAGGAAACCAATTCTATTATCATTCAAGTGATTATCTATTCTCGTCACGCTAGAGCGGCGGAGCGTGCAAGCGATTGTCTTGCAAGCAACGCCCTTTGAGAGTTTTGCCAACGTCCTGTTGTTAGCGTCCGATTTGTACGAACAAACACATTTTTGTAAACTTCTTTAGCCGCGTTAGACGATATTTGGTAGGGGCAAATTTTATAGGTCCTCGTGAACAAGCGTCAGCAACATGCTTATTTGAATTTGGAACAGTTTCGACGAACTTTTTCATTAATTTTTCTTGTATTCAATTTTCAATTTTATTGTTATTGCTTTGATTATTCATTTATTTTTGAACTCTCCGCGCGACTGTTTTGCGTTTTCAGTTCTGTCGGCAGTCCTTATGACTACTATTGTTTTTCTTTTAAATTTTAACGGCAATGTTTTGAAAGAAATTGCTAGCAGTTATTCCTTTCAATTGCAAAGAAGTTATGATTAAGAGATCAGTGAATAGCGTTGTGGTCGAAAATTTTCACGCACCGGTTTAATATTAGGCATATTAAACCGGTGCGTAGAACCTTCCGACCACAGCGTCGCTTTACTTGGTAGGATTGTCATCAATGACTATTTTTTTAAATAAATAAATAAGGTCTCACGCCTTCAAGACTATAAGGGTAGACAGATAGAAATATACATATCCGCAATCAATATCTCATCACGTGATACATACAATACGTTTACCAATCTTCTAAGATCATGTTTCAAGGAGATACTCTTTTATACAAGTAAACATGTTTCATCATGTCAAATTGTCCGTATCAATTGCCGTATACAATAAAAGCAGTGTCCGAGCCAGGGCCATCTTCCACAATAAGACTATTTCATACGTACGTGCGTCTCAGAGCGACCATTTATCGCATATATCGCGCTCCCGGCTCCATTTCGCCGGACCGTTCATTGATATCAAAGTATAAAGGGAATTTTATGTATGTTTTATCTGAATTATTTACGTTTAAATGTATTTATCGTGCGTGCCATCAATCACAATGCAATACGGGACAGAGTTTAACTAAAACTTCAATTGAAATGTGTATGGCTAACAATTACTAGTAACACCATCAAATTTAAGGTTCCTAGGACCAGTATTTTTAGCTATGGGTTGATGAGGTTAGTCATGTAGATTCCTCGTTTATGTATCGAGTTAATAAGCTTATTCCACCTGGGTGATCATGTTAAATTAACGTGGAATAAAGGTGAACGAAACGGAATAAAGTAGTGTCCTTTGTATAGCCACTTTATATCACCTCAATATTGTATCAACTGGATCACGTGACCTGGGTGAAGAAAATAGAATACATATATTTCAATTTAGTGAAGTTGCATCACCGACGTGAAGTCGACGTATATTTGTTATTAAGTCCGTTAATAAACATGGCAAATTAATTGTTTGTATCAAAATAGTATATTAGTAAATAAATCCTGGCAAATCTCTCTTGCTTTTTCCACACTTAAAGTTTTACCCATACCAAAATCGTGCATACAGACATTTTCACTACAGAAAATCAAGTTAACACACAATGGCATAAAACAAAACTGTATTCAGATTTGACATTGTGTGAAGAGATTTATGCATTTCGAGAGAGCGTGTCATGAGAGGCAGCGGCCGACTTTTGCCGCTTTGATGTGATGACGACCATCAAAAGTGAAGCGAAGTCGCGTGCCATTTGGACCCGGAATGGGTCATCACTGGATTATTTATTTTCAAACGCTTTAATTTATACGTACTACAAGCACAATCAAGCTGTTTGAGACAGATGACGTCACCGTTCTAGCATCTTGACTGGCAAAAAAAGTTTACATCTTGAAATTATACAACCAATCAATGGAGTGAATGGCCCGTTATACAATCAATGGAGCACGCGGAGAGATGAGACGTGAGCGGGAGCGTTCGTCGCATTCCACATAAGTGTCACGTTATTGTGAACGTGTTGTAGTATGTTCATTATTGTTTTGGGATTATATTACTAACTTGTGAATAAAAACCCAGGAGGAGCAGTTAAAAATAAGTAATTGTAGCTTTAAGATTCTTACTATAGCAAGATGCAAGAATTTATATGTGGTTTAGAGGATAGCTATCATTGATCGGAATACAGGGGTAAAGTAGAAAGATTTATAGTTCTGTTACGTCTGGGTTATGGAGGGTAGGTCTAGATGCCTTATATACCTATCTACTACTTACATCCATTTCCTTTTTTCTTCGCCTCACAACCTTCTCTGTCACAAAGGTTAGCTATCCATTTTTGACTATTCTAATTTTGTGGATATTATGTATAGTGCTTAAAACATCAGGCCAGCCATTTGCCGTCCATGTATAAAAGCAATTCTTATCTACATTTAATTATTAAAAGGTACGCTTATGAATTTGCATTCGGTATAAAAATCTATTTGCTATTTCTGTTCAACATTGCAGGGATAAATAACGCGGAAGAATTTTAAGTGATTAACGTTCCGTAACCTTCAACAGTGTTTACACTAATAAAGGTGAAAAGGTTATGCAATTATAAATAAATAGCTTTAGTGGGCACTATAAATGCCGCAGGAAGGAATGCAATAACCGGGAACCACGGTACCCGGGTACCCCGAAATAGTTTTGCGGGAGAAATCTCGCACGTTAGTCTAACTGCATCCGCGAGATTCTGTAAGAATGAATTCTATTTGTATTTGTGAGCTCGGTATAAACGGTATAAGCGTCGTTAAAGATCACTATACTTAGATTCACAGCAATTTTTGTAAACCAAGGTTTTTAAGTTTAAATTCGTAAATTCAAAATAATTTCAAAAAAAAAAATTCCTCAAATTACCTTATAACATTAGCTATAAATATTACACAATTTCACTTTACTTCGTCTCATGATTTACACAAAATGACATCTTGACATTTCCGATGAAAGTATAAAAAGTGTAATGGCCGCCATGTATGGGAAATGACGTTTGTTTATTTACAACAATCATATCTTGCAATCAAACAACCGGTAGAGCCCGCAAAAACCACATCTGTTCCACGAATGGGCCGGCTCGACCGGTGAAATAACACGACCTTACAAAAGACAGGCGTGAAGTAGAGTATTCTGCGAGTGAAGTGCTAGAGTCCTCTATTCTATATATAGTACATAATTCTAGTCCTCTACTCCTTCCCATCCTTAGCTAATAAGGAAAGAAGGAGTAAGCGAAGGAGTAGATGACTTGACAGCGGAGGAGATGATTAGGAAAGAGAAATAACCATTTACTGTTTATCCCCCACCTGCCCATTAAAGGTAGTCAACGCATCTGCAACTCATTAGCTTGTTGCAGATGTCTGTCTATTCTATTCCTTTGTCATCTTTTACTATAAAAAAAAAAACAATGTATACATAAACACCAGTCCTGATTAAGTAGAAATAAGAAAATCCTCCTTGTATGGAAGTATGTATTTACATACCGCATTTTGTTTTTTTACTGACAACTTTACTAAAAAAATATTTGGAGTAGCTGAGCCGTTATTTTGTTCCAATAACCTGTGTTAAGATTTTGATTATATTTAACTTTAGTTTTTGAAGCCTTCAAACAAAGAATTTAATACTACTTTTTACGTTATTAACACCAGAAACCATTTAAATTTATATCACTTTATTTAAAATTAAAACACGTTTACAATTTTTGATAGAACGGATATTTTTAAAATAAAATGTTACGAACAATTTTATATAAATGAATTTCCCGGAGACAATTTTATCCGCATGATATAGCGATGATTCCATCAAAATGGCCGGATATTATTAATTGTCAATAGTCAAACACTTTACTATACATTTTGGAAGGGTGACAATTCCAAGGTACAATTTCCAAACTCTATATTCAAATTAACAATTTAATTAGTCCATTTACAGTATAAGACAAACAAACAGTAATTATATTATAACTAACAACCTTATTGTTTATACAACTAGCAACACGCCGCAGCTTGGCCCGGGTAGACAGATATATAAATAAATAAAATATAGCCTAGATTTATTGTTGATAGAAGAGCGTTTTCGTGGTCGTGTTTTTTGAATAGGTTCAGTTGTTTTTTTCAATTTCTCCCAAACAAAAAAATCAAATCTTTACGCTTTATAATATCAGTACAGATGCTAGGCGTCGAACAATGTGTAAAATTAGTTTATATACCTTCGATAGATTCGATTTTCTATACAAGTATTTTAACCCGTTATAACAATGACATTATAATACAAAAAAACCGGTCAATTGCGAATCGGTCTCGCGCATGTAGGGTTCCGGAACATTATCTATAAAAATCACGTTTGTTGTATGGCAGCCCCCATAAATATTTAATTTATTCTGTTTTTATTATTTGTTGTTATAGCGGCAACAGAAATACATATCTGTGAAAATTTAGCTGTCTAAATTTCACGGTTCATGAGATACAACCTGGTGACAGACGGACGGACAGCGGAGTCTTTGTAATAGAGACCCTATTACAACCGTTTTATCCTTTGGTTACGGAGCCCCAAAAAGTAGCAGATATGCAGCGGTCGAAAAGTGAAGACTGGAAAGCGTACGAATTGGAACGCTTTTTCTAAAGCTTACGTCAAGTGTTTACATCTCTTTTTTCTTATTATTTTAATTACGCTATCCTTTTTACATCATTTGAAATGTGTAAAGATTTCTTGAAGACTTTGAATGAGATGTCTATAATATAAAATATCATTGCCTTATATTTTGACAAACGGTTTCGATTTTCGGTTCAACAGTATTTCACCCTTGAAATCCCTTTTATCTTGAATTTAAGTAGACTAGTACTTAAAATATTTTAGTACTAATCTACATAATAAAACCTGTGCATCAAATAACTGTTCTTTGATAACTCAGTCAGAATCCTCTATATAATAAAACTCTTATTCATATGATGTTGCACGTCTCGATTTCTTCACGACAGACTAGAATAAACTCTGCACCGAGTAATTCTCGCAGCAACAAAACTTGTAGAAGATATAAAATAGATAAATTACCTACCGGTATACTACCGGTGTCCGGTAATGACGCGTACAACAAAAGACAAAGACCATCTTGAAGCTAAAGAAAAGATCCTATAGTTTGTTAAAAATAGCTTGATTAGAATGTCAGCTTTCAAACTGACATGACTTATGCTTATTACTGATTAATCGGTGGTCGACTTATGCAGTCATTAATTTGAAACTGTGTTAAAACTGGTAAAATTGAAGGTGACAAAATAAATAAAAGAAAATATAGTATAATACTTGATTCTACTTGTCTTTCTTGTCAATTTAACGATAAAGGAGAAAAAATAAAAGAATAACAACAATTAATTATAGATTAATAAACAATTACAAAATAAAACAATGTAACTAATTTAAACGAAGTACTGAAAATGGAAGAAAACACGCACGCACTCAAACACTCGAACTGACATTCAAATTTAATTGATAAACAAGATGGCGGATCAATACGATAAGTTATCGGGGAATGGGAGAGGAATACATTAGTTTCTTTTGACACAAAAGTAAAAAAAACAACATTTATCAGTTTAAATTACGAAACAACTTTAACTGATAATTTAATTGTTTCTTTTTTTATCAAAATATAATTATCGATATGCTGTAATCTCTAAGATGTCTCCAATGTAACCGTCTAAGATGTAGTAAATATCATTATGAATATTTACAAATTGTTTTATGTTTTAAACATGATTTTGAATACTAGTCTGATTTCTATGTGAACTATTGTACTTAATTATTTTTTAAAGCCAAATAAGAGAAAAATTACTTGAGCCAAAGAGATCAATTATCAAACGTTTTGACAAAGTTATGTCGTTATTTTCATTGCCAAGATTCATGCTAATCAAGCTATTTAAATAAATACAGGATAGGGAATAATGTAAGTTTTCAGTCCTTTTTGACGCAAAGGGATAAACGGAGACTTGCGTTGTTATCCGTCTTTCGCCGAGCTTCCTAAATCCTAAATATAAAAGGTATGCCTAATAATAGAACTTTTTAAAGAAAAAAAACTGGGTTAGAGATGATCTAGCATCTACCATGCGGTCTTGAGAAAGATGATGTTTCGTAAACTATCGTAGAAATTTTAGAGCGGGTTTATTGCTTGAGCGACTCTGGACGATACGTTATTTCTATCACCTCGTATTTTATTTTCGGTCCCTTGATGCCTTTAGATCTTTGCACGAAGTGGCATGCAACTTAATATAACTCAATTAATGTCATGTCAAGATTTTTTCTATTAGATTATAGGATTTTTTTTAAATATTGCTAGGCTGTTTAGGTTAGTATCGATCTATCTACAAATGATTCTTGCAATGCATCTTATATACAATAAATCTCATACATACACATTCACTCGTCGTGATATATCTACCCATAAACCGTATTAACTTTAAATTTTCTAATATCATTCCCTAAACCTAGCTTAATTTTGTAAATAGGAATGCATGAAAATTGACAAATATTTGCAGGGCCTTAGAAAAGGATATACGGATGCCTATTATTCCGAAAAGAAAATGAATTTAAGCTAGAAAATATTTATAAATAATACCGTCACCCAAGTTCAGGGCGTCCCACGGCAGTGTCACGTGGAGGGTATATTTTAAAAGATTTTAGGCAATATCAAATGTCATGTACATCATTACTTTCTTTGTTTAACATTTCTCGTTTTGTGTTGAGACAGGTTCAACGTCCACAGCGCGTGCAAAGGATTGGAAGATCTTGCCTGCGCCAGTGGCCTGTCTTTTATGTTTTGAATGCCTTTGTGGGACGCGCCTTTGAGAGTGTACACAAGAGCACTTATCATTTCATCATATCAACATTAGACACTGTGGTCAAGCGTTATGTCGGCAAAGGGAATTCTTTTAGTGTGTTATTGTATCTCCGGTTCTCTATAATATATATGGACTCGCATCTCCATAATTCATTTTATTACTTTCTATTATGGAATTATAATCTCGTAAGATTTCGCAGCCAAGCAACGAAGACAAAGATATGGTCCATATCGGACCTATATATCGGATATATCGGAGGTCCTGTAACACGATAAGTGGAACCAGTTCATTTAATGAACTCCGATATCAACACATATTTAGCGGAGTGTAGCCGCTTTAATTTTAATCTCACAAAAGTTACAAGATAGAATATAGAATAATATTCATCTTTTAACGGAGCTGACTAATTAACCTACATTGCATCTCAAAGATCTAACACGATATAGAAATGTCTACCAGTGGTAGAGCCCGCAACAACAACATCATTTGCACAAATGTTCCGGCTCGACGGGTGAAATACCACGACCTCACAGAAGACAGGCGTGAAGTGGAAGCATTTCTGCGTTTAGTCTGATGAGTGAGGTGCCGGAGGCCTAATTCTAGTCCTCTAGGAGAAGAGGATTCAACAGAGTAGGGGATGGATATGAAAAGGAAATATCCTTTTTTTCTGCTTATCCCCTCTTCTATCCATTAACGGTAGGCAATGCATCTCGCATGATACCTATTGGTATCGGTCACTCAATATGAGGTGAACTGCATGTTCGTTTGCCACGTTCTTCTATAAAAAATGTACTAAGTTAGTCGGTATGTCTGTATTTCATCTAGGTAGTGAGATGTCGGGCAGACCTAGATTGGTCATCCCGACATCCCTTCAATCCCTTTCTATCTCCTTTTCCTTAACTAATACTTAAGCAATGCACCTCCAACACTGATGTTTACTTACATCTATGAGCAGCAACTCGAACTAAGTTTGCTTGGGCACATAGATAGACAAATAAAATATAGCCAAGATTACTCGCTTATATATATATAGGCTTTCTGAGAGCTTTCTATTGGTGAAAGAATTTAAAAAAATAAAATCAGTTCAGTAGTTTTTGAGTTTATCCGGAAGAAACAATGAAATTCACTTTAAAATATTAATATAGATATAGATTAGCTGTGGTCACTTAACATCAGATGAACTGCCGGTATAAATACCTTTGCTATAAAGATCAGTTTATTAGCTCTTCAGAGTTCCTTTAGTCTTATAATGTTGGAATTAAGAATCGACCGCCCCTCGGTCACAGAAATAGCGCGTCCATAAACGGATGAAATCCCGATGTCACGTTAAATAAATATGTGTGCCCACTAAAATTTCCTGTTTATTTCTGTCGCCCGCTTCGCACTGTGACGGTAGAGCTCTCTAAAAGCGGGCACGCTTCAGTTTCAAAGAATCAGTCAAGAGGTAGCGTATTGAAAACCCTATACCTGAACGTATTTACCGACGAGTGACCGAACCAAGTAAAAGACCCTAAATGTTATTTCATAAAGATTCCATAATAAAATTATATTTAGGAATGTATGTTTTCTATCTGTTCGATACGTTTTGACGACAAAGTAAATGTACTTGTTTTAATTAAGTTAGGTACGGAGATAAATTGTATTTACGCATCTGCAATTCCAATTCTGTAATATAAATATGGTACAGTACAGGAGCCCTCGAGCTAAGTTACTCTTACGCGGTTTAGGGTAAGCGCCTTCTGGGCTCTGCCAACTCAAACCCGGTGAAAGTGTACATACCTTTTCCAGGTAAACAGTGGCAAGTCAGTCATAAAAAGTATGCAACTATTGTAGTTGTTGTCACATTACACCGTCCTCGCTTGTTCCTACTACTATAAATATAGTTCCTACTACTATAAGATCACAAATGAAGATTACTAAACCTATAATAAAATATAAATATTTTAAATACCAACTAACACAGGAAAATACGTTATTCAAGATAATCGCCAGACACTATTTGAAACTATACCTCTATAATGTTTAAGCGTGCAGTTCATTTGACGTAGATTCCGTCGCAAATTGTGAGATGCGATTGTTGCGCTCCCACCGCCCACGCTGATTGTGTTATATTGTGGCCAACAGACTTACAAACCGATAGACACACCAATAACAAAATATATATTGCACTATTAAGCGACTTGTGACCGAAAATCAAATGTTTAAAGAAATGTGATAAAGCAACATTTATTACAATTGAATTAAATCTTCTATTGAGTTTCACATGGTGTGTTCATAATGCTGTTGGTTGTCCAATAATAAATAAACAAGCCGAGCCCCGCGGTTTCACGCGCCCTTCAATTTAATAAAACTGACGATTGTCCAGCCTCCGCTGAACCCTATTTAATATGATTGATCACTTATTGCATCATTGGATTAAATTTATTTTTCAAGACAAACTTTCATCTCCCACTTA
>JWHW01025868.1:331160-363365 GCA_000931545.1 Papilio glaucus
TTTACTGAATCATTGGATTAAATTTATTTTTCAAGACAAACTTTCATCTCCTATTTAAGACATTTAAAGGATTTAGAAAAATACTTTTTTGGTGCTCGCCTACGTAACAATATAAATCTCTGTGCACAATTTCAAGTTTCTAGGCCAAGCAGTTTGGGCTGTGCGTTAATATCAGTAAGTCAGTCAGTCAGTATTTATTTTTCTTTTTTTTACCTCTCCTGTCCTACAGGGTTGCCTGTAAGAGATCGCTCATAGCGATAAGGCCGGCCTTGCCCACATTTAGGTGTAATTTTAAGTTTAGTTTTAGTGAATCTATTGTATTTTATGTAATGTGAGCAATAAAGTGTTTATCTATCTATCTATCTATCTATCTATCTATCAATTTCTTCTTTAATATAACAGATAAACTGACGTCTTACTATGAACACATAAATATTTGAGAAGGATACAATTTCTTCGGAATCCTATTAGAGGATAGATTTCGAGTTTATTGCTATTGTATTGTATCTTTGTTGTCCGTCTGTTTATTGTTATTGTGTCTGGATTCAGTAATTAAAACAGAGATTCCATTTTAAATTGAAATTCATTGAGCATGGCGTAATACCGCGACGTCTAGGCTCAGTCATTCGGTCCTATGTTGGAATTCCAATGTGAGTGGAATGCGAACAATAATTGCTTTTTGCGTCTAATAAAATTAAGATAAATTGAATTAAATTACAAATACTGACAATATTATAAGGCTATATTAAGGATTTTCGTTAGCGACGAGCTTATGCAAAGATAAGAAGCGAGAGAGATGTGCTAGGAGCGTGCCAGGGGAAATTCCTAATCTTCACCTACACCTCTGGGTTACCAGCGTTAAAGCTTATCGAATATTAAATTGCTAGGAGAAAAGACAAAAATATGATAAGCCGTTGAAATAAGTTCTAAGTTCTTTGTCAACGCATTTACATCCAGATCTCTACCATTTCCGCGTTATTTCCTTTTCTATCTATCCTGTTTCCTGCACAAAGGATGACAACGCATGTACCTACGGACATGTTAAATCAGGTGACTGGTTACCTCTCCCATTACAATTTCCTTATAAAATATTGTAATCCTTTATTATCCCGCTGTGAATGACAATGACAGGGATCACAATTCGCTACCGACCGGGGCTATTTAAGTTACAAATGGGGCATCGGCCTACTGAACTAAACTAAAGGTGGGTTCTATGTTTCTGAACTTCCCTCGCTCTTCGAAACAAGCCCAACAGTTCGCAGTTCAAGAGTAAACTTTCTACGTGCGTAAACCTGATCCGTTCATTGAAAGTTAATACAGACATAGTGTGTAATTACTTATTGTAAGTAGATACCCGAAAAAACGGAATCGAACACTGATTGTCGGAATACTAATAGGAACGCTTACTCCCGGTTTCTAAAAGAATCATTAACGGAAAAATTAGCTAGCTTATTGAACATTTGACACCTAGTTATAGTTATCAAGACCCCGATTAAATGTCATTTGAGTAGCTAGAACAATGATCATCAACTTTTTTTCTTTTCTGAAATTGACATCGAATTGACATGACATTTAACTTGATAGGAGTTTTAGTTGAATAAAATTTTGACAAACCTTTCAAAGGCCGGGCGTTCGTCATAGATTGCTGCTGCCCACACATCATCTTCATAATTCAAACAATAAACATTATCTAATAACGATACTAAGAAAATATACTGAAACCACGTATGTGTTATTTTTATTTATTCATTTTATTTCACAATCGAAGTATTTGCGAATCAGAGTTATTCGAGTACACCCTAAGGGGTCTTAATTGACAGCGATACCCCTCTTAAGTATCTAAGCTGTAATAATCTTGGTCAATCGATTGAGCTCCGTTCTAGGAATGTCTATTCCGATTCAATTAAGTTGTGTTCACAGACCTTTGCCCTTTCAATCTTTGTTTTGATATACAGCTCCAGTTGATCTTTGATAAACCTTGAGTTTCGATTTTAATGAGAGACACTTCGCCTACGCATGCGCGATTCATTAAAAAAGGTTAAAACTGACGAAAAAGTTAATTAAAATAAAGTACGCATTGATGGATTTGTACCAATGATAAGAAACATCAAGGGGACTGTCAACAGTTTATTGGTGCTGGTAATAATGTATTGTTTGCTTATTTATTGTTAAAGTGTAAATACATTTAAATATAAATAAAATTAATTGTCCATTCCAATATTATTTTAATTGTTGTATAAAACAACGGCTGCAACAAGTATTATAAATATTCTCTTTTGTATGAAAATCATGTATAAAATAAGCAATTGTAAACCATCTCATTGTTAAATCCATTTCTAAACGTTTTCATTGTTTCATACATTTCTAAATGATTCCCCTTGTTTCCGTGTTTAGTTGTGGTATTCCGCACAAAGCAGCTATCTCTTTCTGGCTTACAATGAAAATGAGATGGAACATTTGAGCAGACCACACACGACGCTAAAACAAGAATTTACTTTTTAAGCGTTCGTTAGGGAACTACCATACGACTAAACTAAATTTCTAAAATTTGCTAATACATTATAAATAGATATAAATAGAAAATCACACGCCCGTGACCTAGAGGAGTAGACAGGCACCTCACGCGTTTATTTTACAATCATAAATCAATGCAGACTTTAAGTATTGTCATAGTTTGTACATACATCTTGGACATCCCTATGTCCTCAATGAGCTTATGTACTAATAATATTGATCATAATTACGTCATCGCATAAATTATCTTCAGATCTTTCCTCATATACTTTAAAATCTAGCTTAAAATTGTCTTTCAGGCAATTCTTCTTTATCACATTATTTTCTGACAATGAGATATTTTGTTATTCAATAAACGATTATTTCGATTTTGCAAATGTGTCTAATACTAGTGGAATTATGTATTAAGCAAAGGTTATGGATGTCCATTTGGCACGATCCTGGCACATCTTTCTCGCTTCTTCTATATCCATACTCACTTTTTCCACATAAATTTGTTACGTTACTCTTCATTCATCCTTTAGTCACAACATCCACTTTCAAGACACACTTTTCCGCTATTTTAAACACCGCTATTTTAAATCCTGTTATTCAACGTTTCGCTATACATTGAGGTAAATTTAATAATCATAATTAAATTCATCACGAAATAGTCAACTAATTAACCTCAGCAATACAGAAATGTTAGCTTTTGTATACACTAATATGTTTTGCTGTGATCAATACGTGTTCCATGTCGCTACAGAAACATATCAGAGAATGTTGAATGTATACAATGTTTTTACATACCTGTATTTTAAAAACAATGCACACTTATATTTGTCGGTACATGTGAATATATAGAGAGGACATAAGTCTTTCTTACTTACTTACTTCGTCAGTTTATAATCTGACTAGGCATAAAGGCCTACCAAGTTGCGTGAAGCGTGTTCTTTAGTTTTCTAAATTATTATTTCTTATTTTTATGACAAAGAATAAGGACAGTATGTAGCTAAGCTCGTAGTTAAATTACATGTCCATAAATCGGCAAATCCTATCTAAGGAAACAAAGATAAACATACCGATAACTATTAACAGTTATACTTTTGCTCTCATGAATAAATAACATAATAGTAATCACTAGTGGCAAAATTTCAATCAGAGCGAGACTCCTAATCGTAATTCAACAAATTCATACGCATTAAATACATTGGCATTCTTCTATGCAATACAAAAATAAAACAATGGCACCAAGCGCTCAGTGAATGAGTTAACTTGACACCAATTTAACAAAACAAACAATTAGTTTGTATTTAATTCACCTCGGCTCAAATGGGTCTTCCGTTCTGTATGTATCACCGCGGAACATCAAGGTTGTTCCATTTATTTTTGCCTAATTAAATACACAATTGTTTTTAATTGACAATATCCCACATTATGAATGTTAAGTAAAATAGAGCCATTTTTTATTTTTAGATTATGGTAGAAGGTGGCAAAGGAGCAAGAGGGGGACCTGGTGTATGGTGGCCGCTACCGATAGACATACGCAACAAGCAAACGAGATGCTTGTTGCGTGTGTCTATCGGTCAAGGAGATGTGTTGCCTACCTTTGATGGATAGAGTAGAGAATAGACAGGAAAAAGGATGTTTCCTTTCTTATCCATCACCTCCCCCACCAATCCTCTTTCCCTTCCCATCCCATCAGGAAAGGATCTTCAGCACCTCACTAGTCAGTCAAAACGCAGAATACTTCTACTTCACGCCTGTCATCTTTGAGGTCGTAGTATTTCACCGATCGAGCGGACCCATTCGTGCAACAGATGTTGTTGTTGAGGGCTCTACCACTGTAAAAGGATTTCAGATGCCATCCGTCACTACGTTTAAGTCTCGATTAGGTCGCCGATAATTGACATAACAGACCAAAAAAATCTTAGTGCCGATTGGCTAGTAAATAATATGTTTAAAAATTAGGCTTAACGTAATTAATATGAAATGAAAAAGAAATTTGACTGAAACTGAACAGAAATAAAAGCGGACAAAACATTAGTATTAGGAGCTTAAGACGGACTTAAAAATAATAAATGAAGATTAGGTAACTCGTATCGTGTAGTTCATACGCGATGTATGGTTATAGAAGCGAGTATCAAATCAACAGAAATAAGGAATCTGTCATCTCTGAGTCATAGATGGTCATCGTCCCGTAGTGAGCTCCTGCAACCTTTACCAGATCCTACGATGCGTCGACCTGCATGTGGTCGACATCCTAGGTACTTCTGGCCCCATCGGCTATCCGTTCTCTGAGCAACGTGTCCACTCAATTGCCACTTAAGGTTTGCAATTCTTCAAAAAGGGTAGAACTTTTATTTTTTAGTATTTTACTATTGCCTTCAAATAATTCTAAGACTGACTCAGACAAGTTCGCATCTGCCTGTCTGGTATCGATCTTAAATAGACGCGTGCGATTAAGCATGTAGCTCGAAGATTGCTATCACCTACTTAATGTAATTATACGGCAAATTGTAATTTGAAAAACGCTCAATGGAGAACTCTTGTATATGGAAAGGAAAACTATTGTATAGCTACTTCTAAAGCGAAATACTAAGATAATACCATAAATGGTCTGGAAATCCAATTAAAAGAAAATACATAGACAATATTAAGTACTTTGTATACTCTTCAGATATTTTATCTAAAAGAAGGGACTCTACAATCAGCTAGACAAGACCGGAAGTGTGGTGGCGCCGTCTGAGTTTGAGGTCAAGATCCTTCCGAGGTCATCGTACCCTATATTTCTTTTGGAATTGTACAATCAATTATGAAATATGTAAATAATAAATCAGTAATGTTGATTTCTTAGAATTAACGGCGCCAATTACACGCAGTTTATATCATATTACAATGTAATCGATCTTACTCTTGATAATTTAATAATAATATGAAATTTACTATTACTGTTCTCACTTATGACCCTGGTTTTTTTATAAAGGATACCGAACTTGTTTGTCGTGAATATATTCCTGCTGTATGCGGGATCAGCAAACTTTTATGTGTTATTCGTCATAAAATTAAAAAAAATCTAGAAACCAATGACACCGCCACCTACCGCTGGTCCAATTGTGAATTTGAACCGAAGACCCACTCCAACGCAGACTAAAATTTCATCAAAATCAGTCCAGCCGCTTTGGAGAAGTTCAGTGACGTATAGACGAGCATAATATAAATATATAAGGCGGCTAGTGAGCAGATGGTCGTTTAAGTAATTCACCACCCATGAACACCCACAACACCAGAGAAGTTGCCGGCTTTTAAATACTACGGCCTTTTCTTGTCATTTTAAGTCACCTAACCTGGCCAATACACAAATTAATTATCATTTTTCAGAGTTAATACTGTAATGTTCACAATTACTAAAAGAATATGATAATTTTGTTTATCATTATAGAATTTTGCCTTAAAATTTGTGTGTTCAGGAAACAATAAAAAACCCTATTAAGTTTAATTTAGAGTATATTGTTATAGAACGCTTCAGTGGATGCCAGAAGCAATAAATCTTCCGAGTCGACCAAGAAATTGCTACTGGCAACAAATTCGAACGCCGCTGACTTGATTTCGGCGGTCTATTAATCCGCACTGTTTATTTTCTTGCCTCGTTTTTTGAATTCCAAACGAAGCTTTGCATTTTATTTTATAAGATCTTACTTCTGAGCAAAGGCTTTCCATTTCTTTGATTTTTACTACTGTAGTACGGATTATTAACTGGATATTATAAAGAAAGCAAATTGTACATCAATACAATTAATTAAATGTTACATAAAAGGGAAACAAGCTAATGTTATTTACATTAGCCTGTTTCCCTTTTATGTAACATTTAAGTTTTGTTACAAGAGAAAGGCATCTCCTTTCTCTTGTAACAACTATCATCTTGTTAAAAACTAAATATTTATTATTTCGATTCTTTTTGTCAACAAAACAAAACAGCTTTTAAGTAGAGGTATTTCTTTAGCATATACTTTGCGTTTCGTTTGATGATTTAGGTGCCGTAGGTCCCATCACTTTTCTATCCATTTACCCTCACCTTTTCCCCATACTCCGAACTCTTAAAAAGATTAGCACACGCATTTGTAAATCTTCGTAGACTCCCCGCCCCCCAGGACACGTGCGCCATAATTGGCGGTGGTATTATAAAGATATAATGAAGTCTTACCTCTCCAAGGTTGATGAAGCCGTGTTCTGTTGCCACTGCGTCCGCAGCCTCCCTTCCCCCCGGCACGTGCACCGCCCACGTGGGCGTGTAGTGAGCCGCCGCACGCTGCGTGAGGTGCACTAGCGCCAGGTGCACCAGCGGCAGCCACCACATCGCCATCGCACACAATCACTAGCTAGTACTTATCAGCATGGCACACACACATACAAATGTTTTGGTCTTCTCCTATCTACTATTATTTAAACTTTATACTTGATGCACCTAGACACTAAAGAAAATTATTTTTATTTTTTTTAAGTTGTCATCGATGTATTCACATAAAGGGGTCTTAAAATTGGTTGTAATAACATTTGACTAATTGAATAGATTATGAACTAGTTAAATAAAAAGAGATACAGTTTGAATGTTATATGAATTTAATCGTTAATTGCCAAAATAAATAGTTAGTAGTTTTGGAAGACATTCCCTTTAAAGTGAGGTTAATTCAAATTAAAAATAAGCAAGATGCATAATTGAAGACTAGTAGCGCCATCTACTTACAATAAAACTATACTATTAACATTAGCATGTCGGAACCGCGAATAAAATCGCGTAGCGTGCAAATATGTGCTTTGAATAAGAAACCACTATCTGGTCTAGATAAGAGACCTTTTTAGGAGTTTAAGACTTAAGATAAGAATAGAAGATAAGATAGGGTAATGTCTCAGGTAAGAAATTTTAGTTATCGGAAAGTGAAAAACATGTGTCATGATGAAGCGAAATGGAATTATCTACAATCTTCTTGGTTTATATAATGGTAGATGAATATTTTTAAAATGCATATTCATAGGAATCCGTCCTATCGTTCAACAATGGGTTTTAATTAAGAATTGGAATCAGTCAAATGTTATTACGTGCAGACCTTTCTATTAAATTCTTGTTAAATAAAAATAAAATAAAAGCTACAAAAATACGACGAAGGTATTTATCCTTTGTTGCCATTGTCTTTGCCACTTATCGGGAATTTCGATCCGCCCATCATTGTAACTTACACTTTATCTCCAACTGATAAGAGCTACAATCACCTAAATATATACGTGTGTTTCTCTTCTGTGAATCATTTCCTCTCTGACGTGAGTCATTTTTGTAACGTCATTGGTAAACAGCGAGCTTGTGTCATTTGCATAATTCCACAATGCAACGTGTGTTCGACCGGACAACGACTCAACAGTATCAACGTGATGAATGGAGACGCACGGTTTAGCTCATAGCAAAAATAGAGGCTTAATATTACATAGACATAGTCAAATTATACTTGTGGTCCGATCCATCTCCAAATATATAGAAAGAAAGTACGGCCGATAAAGTTCGTAAACAACGAGCTGCCGCTGCATATTTCGGAATTTATTTCCAATGATGCAACTTCATGTCGACTTTAATATAATCATAAGAGCTATGCTTATATTTTGGGATTTTTTTTTATAGTATAACAGCTTAATCACAACCATTCAATGATTGGTAGTAACAAAATCTCGTTAACAAACACACAAGTTAAGTAAAACGTTGCAACATTAAGTCTGTCTTCCAGAAAATTTATTAAGAATGCGCGTGTACCTACACTATACGTTATAGAAATGAATAAAATATATTTTATTTACTCATTATTTACTATATTTCGTCAGTACTGTTTTTATAGCGTCTTCGTATACAAATGCAGTTCAGCAAACACGACATTTTGTCGCTCTCTCTTGCTGCCTACAGTATATATTTTCTTCTTTGTCATGTAACGAAGGTATCTAAACGTGACGCGTCCTTGAACTCGCAATACTCCTCCAATTTAAATCGCCGTATAAGTATATATAAGTTATAAAATTTTGTATCGATGTCTTATATGGATCATATAATCTTGCTCATGATTGGTTAGTTCAAGTCCATAGGTAGATTAATGCAATCTACAAGAACAACTCTCAAAACTAGCCCATTATTACAACTTTTCACCTAAAAAATTATAGGTCTGAGACAAAGTCTGTTAAACCATCAGTGGTATATACTCTTTGGTCTAAGAAGAAAATTATCCGCTGTACGAATTCGCAGATTTCGCGTATCTTCAATTTTCGATAAATGAGACAAAATCTGTGTACAAAAGAAAAACGCATAGAAGTTTGAACATTTCCAGCATTTCTTTAATAAAATTTATTTCAAAATTTCAACGTTGTATTGTCAAGTTGTATTTTAGATAGTTTAATCGACAGGGAAAATCATTGTTAGTTTCTAATATTCGATATTAATATTGTAAGAGGTTGTAATAACCATGAACTTGATGATTAAAATATTCAATATTCAAATTATGAATAGAAACGTGCGACTTTTTCGAGCAAAGGTCAGGGGTTATATCACTTTTCCCACCAAGTAGGTCAAGAACGCATCAAGGACGAAGCTCAAGCACTCAACAGGGCCGGACTCAGTGTAACACTTTATTAGCGATCCATTCTTCCATCATAAATCACATCTGCCCGATAAGATACGCCCCTGTTTTCTCAACTTCTTTTAGCTAGCTGTAAATATGTTTTTCAAAGCTTTCAGAGCGTAATAATTCTTATATTATATGAGCTACTGTTTTATGAAATTAGAACAGTAAATGAGGGATAAAGAATTGACCAAATTAAATTACACCTTTATAGGAGAACAAAATAAATCATATGGAAGAATTTAAACTGATTTAGTGGACTTTACAAAAAACGCTAATAAAAATGCGTTTGCAAAAAGAAGAAGAGAAAAAGACTAGAATAGACTAGTTATGTACATAAAAAACCTGGAAAGAATCGTCGGGTACACTGCGGTACTTTATCCAGAAGACCAATTGAATACAACTATGATTCTAGCTTTCTAAACACCATAAACCAAAGACTTCTTTAAGTGACAAATGACAAAATATATCTGTAATTCTATTCTAATCAATATTGATCTACTCTTATCTGAGTAAGATTCAATCTTTTTATTAGGTACGCATAATATGTATATACACATGAAGAACATTTCGGTATAAATATAGCTAGCATAAAATTATGCAGGATTATTAGTAGCAGAGCAAATACTCCATTTTTCCCACTTTTTTTTTAGTTATGTCTTACAGCCTTGTATGACTTCTTAGACAATTATCGTAATTTGTCAGTCAATTTAGACGAAACCTAAATGAGTTGAATATCTTTGAATGACCATGTCGTATTGGTGGAAACCGTTCTGCAATCTGTTCAGTAGATTCGAGTGTATCTCTTTCAGGCAGACAGACGGGGCGAAGGGCGAGGGTCGTGTTTCGTTATTATGAGACATTAAACATTGATATGTAGCGGTACTATTGACGCTTTTCGCTATCGACATATATAAAAATCCGTTATATCTGTTTATTTATCTGGGTTACGGGCGTGAAGCTTTTATCTTTACGATGCTACTGCCTGTTCTTCAGCGGTCTTTATGTCCCAGGAAGTACGGGAGAGTTACAACTCACCTAAAGGGAACATTTAGGGTAATTATTTATATACATATGCAAAATGTACGAACGCAATTGAACAACAAACATAGTCCTAGAGAAAATATGATAGTAATGAGCAGTCCAACGGGAACGTATTGAGCTATGCTCCAATACATCGTCGTAATGAGAACAGCCTATAATTTACAGTGAATCGTGTAAAAGCTTATTCCATAAAAAGATATAAATATGCTTACTTTTACTTTAATAATCTATATATCTCTAGTGTAAGTACACTTTTTATATAATCTGCATTGTGAAAAGATAAATTGATTATAGGATTATCGATAAGAAACGTAAAAGTTAACCTCGTAACTTACGTCATTATTCCCTGACATACGACTCTCTTGTACTCCTTTGTAGTTCAGTGACGTATTTATTTATTAATAGATTGCCTGCTTAAATTTTGTTTGAAGGATAATTATAGTGAAATTACGTGGTTAAAAAACATGCCAAAATTCATGAGATCAAGATAACAAAAAGTTTGTCTGGCGTTCATGAAGTGACACTCTTGTCCATGGCCATTAAATTACTTTGGCATACACTTGATATTTACAGTAAATTTAAGTAGAACAAAACATTTCACAGTAAATTAAAATTAATGTCATCAATAAAGGGAACAAGCATTCTCTTGACAGAATAGTTATAAATGTAATGGATCATTTCGCTTTTAAAGATTGTGCCAGAAAGTCTTTTTTTTTCAGAGAGTTCACAATAAGGAGTAACTACAATAGCCAACATACAAAAAGATAAGTAAGGATAAGATAAATAGACTTATCAACAGTTTTAGAAATAATACATTCCTATCTATTTATTTGTACGAAGACAAATCTTATAATAGTACATTAATCATTTTGTTTATAATTATTGGCCAATGTTTGTTTTGTTATTCTACGATTGGTACTCTTTGTTTGTCAATAACTTTGCAGTAACGCGTCGGAATTTCAAATTCTGTCGACGTTCTCGTTTTAAAACTTATTAAACTAACTTTACATTGTGACTATACTTATATACCGTCTGATATTTACTTGTTAAAACTTCTTAGATGAAGGCCTGGTGAAAAAAATATAAGTTTTTAAGCAAATTAAAAAAACTACTACATACTTTATCGTTATTCACAAATAATCTTTCAAAGCTATAAATAAAATCTACTTAAGTGTATAGACTATTTTTTATGTAAAGCCCGCGTAATTTATATAAATAAGTGCTAAGTACACCATTATTTGCAATCTATCTCAGACAGGATTAGGGCAATTTAGTGTGCTATTCAGGTAACAATTTACAAGGGATAACACAAAACATTCAGCCTAACATAATTTACTGTGTTAAGTAAGCACTTGGTAAACACCGAAATAGTAAACTTAATCTAATTAAGAACTTCTCAGTCGGCATTTATTTTAATTTCAAAGTAATTTTATTTAAATGGAAAAAATAAAATAGATTTTTTTTCACATGTTTATATCAACAATATTTTTAATTTAATCTTAATTCTACTACTATGTTTCTACGTACGTATATTATGTACATACTGAAACTGCAAGCAACATTTTTTTTAATGTTTTTGTGTTGAACTATATTGGTAAATATGTTGGCACGCTTTTTACTCTTTTCCGTATTTGTCGTTGGCAAAACACAACGCTGCGTTTATGCACTAACACATTTTTAATGAAAACTATATTTAAAAACATGCGTCAATGTTATCTATGTGCACCAAATCGCTGTGCAAACAGTTTACGTATTGAGTTATTGCGAGCTCAAGAATTTCGCGTAGGGACCCATTCTATAAGGCGGACGTTTCTTCGATGGAATCCGATGGGAAGGACCAAAGATTCCGTGGCGCTTAGACAATAGTAGCCGGTGAGAGTCGGCGCTGTTGTGACGAGCGTTAACCTCTCGCATCCCGCTTCACTATACATAAAACTTCGTTTTGGGTAACAAATCAAAGTAAAAACCTCACATACTAGACAATAAGCTTCAACTGTGTACACTGTGACACAACAATGTCATATTCAACGACACGACTGTCAAATAGCGCGTGATTATTGTAAATAGAGGCAGCGTACGACACATCCACCTCGCTCGCGCGCGTGATGCTGACTGATTCGTTTTGCTTGCCTGCTCTCGGCTCGCGGCTCGGTCGCTCGTTGCGAATGGTGTTCTGTACGGTACGGGACCGAGCGTGGGCTTGCCATGTCGAAAACATTTCCCCGAAATCGGCCATATCACAATACAGCAAATAATAATAAATATTGATCTCGTTTCCGACGAAGTTACCAGATATTTAGTAATTTATTGCCTTTGTAAATAACTGCAAATATTACTTCGAAATTAGTAAAGTTATCATTATTTAGGCCAGATATTTATCTGAAATGATAAATTGTAATTTAAATTAATTTTTTAGATTAAAATCTTAGTCACAAACAAATTGTTTGTTTTGTTACAATCTTAAATGGTACAAAATATACGCATTTCAATTTCAATCCAATCCGTTTTGTAAGTGTTTTAAATTGTTCGCATAATTCTATGTATTATATTCTATGATACATCGACAGCAGATAACTATCTCTGTGATAGTAATAGCGATCTGCTGTCCATGTGAATGACCAAAATTTTACTCCATGATTTTAGATAAATATGTGAAAAATCATAAATTATTAGTTTTAATACATATATATGCTATGAATATCAATAAATCTAAAACCATAAAACGTAGATAACTGATTACATTACAATCATCAATAGACGAAAAAGATATTTGGTAATTTACATATATATATATAAAATTTTCAAAAACCTTATAACGTTTTAATTTAATACATCGAAGAAAAGTTTGACAGTTCAATTTATGCGAAACCTTATTAAATGAAATTGTTGCACCTCATAAGAGAACAAGCTTGTGTCTTCATATATAAAATGTTTTTACATTCGATCATCCCATTCAGAGTAAGTGATCTTGTAAGACGGTGTCTCAATAACTTTACCACCTTAAAGAAATATGTAACTGTTTTTTGTATGTTGCCAGTTTATTTAGTTTAATTTGAAGGTAATGTAATTGAACGACTAACTCTAACGGTAAACTTCTTTGGCGACTGTATGTTAATTATGGGTCAAAGTCGGACACCGTATTGTACACAAGATATTAAAGCAAGTGTAACGTGATTTAGTGATTTAACAACTGGACTTCATTTAACGCCTAGCGGTAGAACACACCTAGAAGTAGTATATCACTAGAGTTGTTACGAAATAATAGGCACATTTTGATAGCTATTAGTTTCACCTAATCAAATCCAATGTGAAACAAGAAATCAGAAACCAAAGATTTTTTTAAAACAAATAAATTAGTCATTGGTCTAATTATTTGACAGATCTCCACATGATGTTAAATGGCGATCGAAAAATGGTACGCATTAGTTTATCACCAGCCTATTTTTCTGTCGTCTATGTGTAGCCTCTTTTCGTATATAATATATTATTTGAAAATACATCTAAAAATGTTAGTTACAATTATGAAGTAAATATAATAAATATTTATTTCAGAATTGTAACTAAAATTTTAGCGAATACGAATTCGGATTTCTTTGCCTATCGCTGCGGCCAAAACCGTCCTATTATATTTTGACTAGTGACGTCAGAGTTCGGTTTTTTTTTGCGGTCGGTCGTTTTTTTCTGTAAGAAAATTTAGGTCCACGAAAGTGCTTTCTGCAGCCGTTTCGTCGTACAATGATCCGAGCTTGGTAATTTCAACAGAGGGCCTTTTTGTAAACTTGAAGTTAAAATTACCCCATTGAAATTCAGACTTTCTTTCAACTCGGGCGAACGTAAGAACTTCCAACGGATCGAAACAGAAAAGAAATAAGTAAATTTATAATAACTTATTCTTTTAAATATAACTTCGAAATTTAAAACCTTACATTCTAATTTTAAAAGGTACTTCAATTTAGACGATTTAATTAATAATAATTTCAATTTTATATAAGTTACATCAGTCGAATAAAGTTATTTTTCACAAATAATAGTTTTTTACGATATCAAGAGTGCTACCCATAGGCATCTGCAGCAAGGTAATGAGTTGCAGATGCGTTGCCTACCTTTAATGGACAAAGGAATGGATAAACATAAAAAATTATATCTTCTTTTCCTTTCCCTTCCCCGTTACATCTTCTTCCCCTTCCCATCCTTTCCTTATTAGAAAAGGATGGGAAAAGGAAGAAGAGTAGAATTATGCCTCCGGCACCTCACTCGCCAGACGAAACACGGCATAATTCACGCCTGTTAAGCTAAGTTAAAAACAAGTAAGAATACCGGCGTGAATTCAAAATACGGCGTCCTTCCCGTTCCTATAATCCGATACTGCCATTTAACTTACTTTCTCCCATCTTTCCTACACAATGATTTACTATGTATCTTTGGTTTGGACAGATCTCTTTTAGTCGTTATGGATCTTGATTGGTAGGGGTAGGCACAATATCAGGTAAGCTACTTGCTCATTTGTTAAGAGTGTTATTTGCAGCCAGACAGACAGACAAACTTCAGATAATTGCAAACGTATATATGAGAGAGTGACACGGACGCTCCAACATCACGCGACAAAACAGTTATGCATCTAGTTTTAATACGCGCCGCTAAGTCGAACTTTTGCCTTGTGCCTTCCGCTGCACGAACTCGAATTTGTCAAATAGAACTGCAAAGTTTCGAGCAAAACTGCTATCTCTGAGGAAATGCTCGGAACATAGAATTCAAAACTATTTTAATGCGAACAAAATGAAATGCTCTTAGTATAAGTGATTTTAAAAAGTCGTCTTAATTATAATAATTGTCATAAAGTGGGTATTTTCAGATTAAATTTAAAGATGAAATATTGTTCAGAATGGGTAGATTAGAAGACAAAGGTTTACTTAAGCTTACATACATATTTAAGCTTATTTAAATATGTGACTAACTATGTATTATATGTAATATAAATAAATTAAAATTAAATGTACATTTACCATATAAACGTAGGTATCTAGGTAAGTATGTAGGTATATAGATATCTGTGGTATAGTTGCTTAACAGTTTGAATGTATGTAAATCATTAAATAAAATAAAGCTAAAGAGATTTTCAGGAATATATAATATTTTATTTATATTATTTATTATACCGCTAAGCAGTGGTGGCTCAGTGGTTTAAGCCCCGACTTACGTACTGTAGGTCGCGGGTTTGAACCCAGGCAAGCGCTTTACTTTGTGTTAATTTATTTCATCACCACTGCTCCAAAAACGGTGAAGGAAAACATCACGAGGAAACCGGCATGTCTTAGAACCAATAAATTCGAAGACATGTGACATCCACCAACCCGCACTGGGCCTGCGTGGTGGATTACGGCCCCTTCCCTCTCTCGGAGAGGAGGCCTGTGCCCCTGCGGTGAGGAACATTCTAGAAAAGGCTGGTTTATTATTATTATTTTATTACCGCTAAGCTTAGGAACCGATTAAAAAAGGGCAAGGGATGCCATGCCAGACGGTTGTAAGCAATTAAATGTTTTTCCGACGGGCAATTATATATTACCTTAACCGAAACCGCGGCGCATAGCTAATAACTGTTATACTATGTATGCGTTATCCCCAACATAATGTTAGATCAACATAATGCTCGTTGTCGCCGTCAATTACCAACATCGCTAACTTTTTTGGATCGATTGTCACTCTTACTTTATTCATGTTCTCTAACACCAAATACATAATATACCTTGTTTCATAGCAAGATATGATTGTTGTAAACAATGTTAGTATTGACAAGATATATCGTCGATCTGGTAAAATTTAAAAACACACACACATACACTGTATGAGGACGACAAAGGTTTATTGTATTTAAATTATAATGAAAATGTTTTAATTTTAAAAAATTAAGTCCAATATTTCACTACTTTTTACTTCTATTTTCTTCTTTTACTTTTATTTTTTTCGTAAAGGACTTTCGTGATTGCGAATTTAATTAAAATACCTTTTCATTTATAGCCGTCAAAGCAAAATTTAATTAAGGACTAATTTCTTAGTGCGTTAATAAAAAGTTCTTATAAAATATATATTTTAATATTTAATTACTTTCGCTTATTCACTCCCGTTCGTTGTCTGTGTCTTTCGAAAAGTATGTGAAAATTTTGAGATTTCAAAAAAAAAATACGCTTACAACAAAAAAACAGGTCTCAAATATGTTATCCGGATAGCCGGACTGTCCTACATATTCATTTATATTACTGTTTATTTAGAGTATTTGCACAAAAAGTTTTATTTTGGGATTCCAACAAATTACTGTATTATATTTTTGTAGTCGAACAAACGTACAGCCAGTTCACCCGATATTAAGTTATCACGAAATGAAACAGCGTTACTAACGTCATGTAAAAAAGAGCACAGGACACGTAAAGATAATGAGAAAAATAAAAAACAAGAAGTAGAATGCGTATCCTAGACATACCTACCATCGATATACCAAGTATTACTTAAAGCCAATAAACCCGACTGACTATCCACTATACTGATTTTGGGTAAGGGTTAATGACACACCGGAGAAGAATACGAATCGAATGAAGCCTAACTCTTCGGCTTAAGACACGCAGTTTAGGGTACAGGAGGTCACAGTGGAACGAACCCATATGGGTCACTCGGGTAAAAGGAATTCTCATAGTTATACATTCTATCATCATCATCTGTTGAGTGAATGGGCTGACTCCACAGGTTAACCACTACCTCACAGAAGACAGGCGTGAAGTAGAAGTATTCTGCGTTTCGTCCGATGCGTGAGGTGACGGAGGCCTAATAATGGCCCTTTTCCTCTTCCCGTCATTATCTAATAAAGAAAGGATGGGAAGTGAAAGATAATTTGACAGGGGAGGGGATGGATAGGAAAAGAAAATATCTCTTTTCTCTGTTTATCCCTCTTTCCATTAACGGTAGGCAAAGCTTCTGCAACACATTAGCTTGTTACAGATGCCTATGGGTAGGGCTCACTTAATATCAGATGATCCGATTGCTCGTTTGCCACGTCCTACGAGTTCTATTGCAATCATGCAACAACTCCTGCCACGTTACTCTATCAGTAAGTAGGAAGTCTAAGCCAATAGACTTTATCACAATAGGATTCTCATAAATCTAAAATAAACATAAATTGTAATAAATATTATTGCAACAATCACAACATTGACATAAAGAAATTATTTAACAATATGTATCGTAAGATAACTGATGAAGGAAGTCGGTGTATGTTGCATTCCTTTTATTAATTCATTATAGCAAGCAAGCAAGTTTAACCCCACGGTTTCATCCGACGTCCAATTCAATGTAACCGACGAATGTCCAGCCTAAGCTGAACCCTAGTTAAAATGATTGATCATGTCAGATCTGAGGTCAATTTATACTAGAATATTATTATTTCTCCACGCAATCTTTAATTCCCTATTTTAGGCCTTTAGGGGATGAATTTCATAAAATCCTTTCTTAGCGTTCGCCACGTAATAATAGAAAACTCTTTGCAAAATTTCAAAATTCAGTCAGTTTCTTATTTTGTATACAGTAGCTAGCTATATACTATACTATCTATACATATCATAAAAATGTAACAGATCGCTGTCTGCACATGGAAGATATATGAGAAAAACTATTATTAGGTTCCTTCATAAACGCAATAAAACCCAAAACAATGATCATTAGAATTTTTGTCTGTATGTCTGTGCGTTTGTACACGGCTTAACCGATTTGGGTGCGGTTTTCACTAATCTATTGTGGTAAGCTTCACTTAACATTTAGTGTATGTTTTATATCAATCGGTTAATAAATAAAAAATTATATCAATTTAACTGTGCTACAGCCATATTGTTTCGACCCCACATACGCGAGAAAAAGGCAGGAAGATGATGATGAGGTTAAGTAGGTAATAGCATTTCGTTTATGTAAAATTGCAGGGCGGGTGAAACCGCGGGGCACAGCTAGTGTTGAATATAAGAAGGTTCTTCAAAAAGTGTATTTTATTGAAAGACGAGTAGTCACCGAAATGGCGATAGTGATCTCAGGATCAGGATCTTTTAACACAATAGAGACAGATATAGCTATCGCCATCCTGTTTTTACCGAATTTATTATGTACTAAAATGTGACAAGGGATAATCCTACCACATCTTCAGAAATTGGGAAGTACAGTGAAGGACGAGAACAAGTTGCCAGTGTCAGTTTCCTACTGTTAATAATAATATTATTATTATTATTAACAGTAGTTCTTATCCGTGCATTTACTACGTCGAAATAATGTATTGGGAACAATGTTTTATACTACACTAGCCTTTGCCCGCGGCTTTGTACGTATTAGTTTTTCATATTCTACGGTGGACATTTTTGTAAGAGTATACCACGTATAATCGAATTATAGACAACGTGTGTCAAAAGTTGTTACTGTCAAAACGTAAAAGTTACCATGGCAACCAATTATGATAATGATAATCGTTAAGGAGTTGAAACGTAAAAAACAAACTCACTTTCGCATTTATTATATAAGGTAATAATTAGTCTTTTTTTAGTACGTTTCCACACTGCAAGGATATGGGCCTCCTCTCTGAGAGAGGGAGGGGCCGCAATCCATAACGCTGGCCCAGTGCGGGTTGGTGGATATTATATAAGTTGTATGATTCCAATTGTTGGCTTAAACTTCTTAGAATCTCCACTGTGAGTATCTAATATAAATGTTTAATCTACCTCGTACCGCGGGGAATACAAGCGGGAGTACATCTCGTACAGTCAGTCATATTGTCTTGTTAACAATTTACTATCTCAAACGGCTACCCAAGGTTTTATGCATTTTTTATGCAACTGACTGTAACATATCATGTAGTGAATAAATTGGTGATAATTTGCTATTATAAATCTATATAATTTATAACGAAGCACTTAAAGTGTAACAAACAAACAAAAATACGTTCCCATTTATAATATTAGTAAGGATAAGGATGTTAGAGCTATGTGTTCAGGGTCGCTCTCTGTATGCAGCGGAATATGCAGCCGGCAGCGCTTTAAGAGAGATCTTGTTGATGCTACTGCCCCACTTGATCCTGATACCGTGAGCTTTCATGATGAGAATGATAATATAAGCTATATTCTCATTTCACACCAGAATACATCGTGTATGGTTAGTCTCGAAGATTGCCCTCGATACCTGGTTAAAACGTTCACCTCTATATTAATCCACATGCATATACACATGAACTCTTTATATGTGAGTCTTCTGGAGACTCGTTTATGAATACTGGCTTTAGACTCTATCCATTAGTTAAATTATTATTTTTGAAACCGAAAAATCTTACCCTGCTCTATCATAAGCACACCTAAAAACTTATATGACAAACTAAGTGGTCACGGGGCGCACGTTTCAGAATATTTCAGGAGTGTTTGACATCAACTCAAAACTTTTCCATTACTTTTTGTACTGCCCAATAAAATATAAAGTTGTTTACGTAATGGAAAAGTTTCATGAAAGAATGTCTTTCCCGAAAAATAATTTTCAATAACAAACGGCTGATTTACGGCGGCTTACATGAAATGTAAAAAGTTTTGGAGCATCGCATTACCTTATTATTTAATAACCAAATTAAAGATTTATCATATTTTACTGCATACTATAAGATATTATAATGCGCCTGTCATCGAATTTGATGACGTAATTGCGTGACATTGAACAGTCAGTATCGTTAGCATCGCCATCTTGTTTGATATTACTGATCTCATCTTTGTTTTATAATGATTATGAAAACGTGCTCATGAAATTAATATTTAAATTAATTTAAATATGAAAACCATTGAATATCACAATTGAAAGTTTGAGATATCAAAAATATCACCATTGAAATATATAAACGCGTGACCATTAAATAGAACTGTATTGTGTTAAAATAAGTAAATCTTAAAAGGTCTGGGCTCGATTTATCTCATGTATTATTTAATTTGTGCAATTTCATTGTACGTAAGATATGGACATGCCTTGCAAGCTAGCAAATCCTACAAGTCTATCTGAGATGGAAAAACAATTTTCCATCTCAGATACAAGTCTATCTGAAATGGAAAAAAATACGCTTCGTATGTCAAACTGTTAGCAAGCAAAAGGTAACCAGCGGCTTTGGGAGTAGGAGAGCTGTCGTTCTAGGCGCGCGCAAGAGGCGCCAACCCGCCACGAAAGGGGCTGCCCAGAGAGAGAGTCTCGAACATAAATGATATATCCATTATCGGAACGAAGAAAAAAAAGATGCCGAAAGACAATCTCGCTCTGACTTGATTAAAGGCTAGGGCCGGCGCTGTCTGTGAAAGAACAGATTATTCCTTATCAAGCTCGATTGTTACGTTCAAAATAATGATTTTCTAATAGAAGATTAAATCAGTCCAAGAAGCAGTTGTTATCATATAACATGAAACGTAGCAGAAAATAAAACAGAAGAGAATATATATACTAAAGGATACTAAAGGGAAAAAGAAATGTACCATAAGAACGGTATTGCCGATCACTTGGGTCACCAAAGAGAAACGCAGAGGGACTAAATAATTATTCTATACTCCAATAGTTTGTAATGTGACCAATACGATGGTCTACTTGATACCATATGGGTGATAAAAATATATAGTAATTATGTACTAAAAGCGTTTAGTCAAATTAAATATTAAAAAAGGGCGATATAAGGAGCACCCATAACCGACGAGCATCTATGAATGTAGAAGAAGCGAGAGAGGTGTGCCAGGATCGCGCCAAATGGAAATCCATGATCTCTGCCTCCCCCTCTGGGTTACGGGCGTGAGCGCATATTTTTTTCATAGTCAAATCAGATCAATGTATGTTTAGGTATTTACATTTAATTCCGTTACAATATACGATATAAATAAGTCAGCATAACACCTGTATGCAAAGACAAGCTGTTGCCCGCGGCTTCGCACGCAATCGTTTCTCATTATTCACGCTGGAATTTTTTATAAGATTCAGCGTATAAGTAATAACTACGAATTAGGTAATAACATGTATATATGAAACATTACCATGCAACCGATATTGTAAATAAAGGCTTTATGTATATCGGGAACAGTTTTATTTTCGGGATGTAAGTACACCGCGTCATTATCGCGTCATATCCTGTACCCCAGACAATGTGTGCGCGAATTTCATGATGATCGATTGACTCGTCAAGGAGTTAAAGCATAACAAACTCACATAAGCATTTATAATATTAGATAGGATTAAAAACACATTACATACCAACATTACGAATAAATCAAAAGTGGTGAACAATAAACAAAATTCAGACGGTTGTGAATGCCAAATGTATAGAAACGGGCGGTACTTTAATGTACTCGATTTTAACAACGAATTCCATTGAACAATCAACAACATTTACTGAACCGGACGGGTATTACGTCCCGGAAATATAATTTAATTTATTATTTAAAATATACAAATGTATTGTGTTGCAGCAGAAATTAGGGTTGAAATTTTATATAGAGATGCGATATCTCTATATAAAATGACAACCCTAATTTCATTCTCTTCTTGGCAATTATGATAACAATGATAAATGTCGTTATTTCTTGTTAGAAATATATTACATAAAATATAACTTGTGACATTATTATTAAAAATCAGTGATTTCGAATTTTCTTTAAATCAATATTTAATCAACCTATTCATCCCCTTAGAGCTTGAATTTCATAAAACATTAATTTATTTTTATCATTTGATTTTCTGTAACAAGAACTTTTCTTTCAATATTTTTTCACCTCTTCATTATGCTTTATAATATTAAATAAATACATATTCAATTCAGACGTTTTACATCCATATTTATGAGTAAATAATGAAAGTTAAAGCTAGCGTTAGTAGTCGAATAAAAATAATACTTAAAGTTATTTAAGTAAAAAGTTATTATTATTTTCACATTGATTACCCGGATGGGATTTACAGTTTTTTATGCAGTTGAATACAGCGGCACAATGCTGGACTATATTCCTTGTGCAAACATACTCAGGAGACAATGTTTACTAGACCGAATACGTTCCTAGACTTAATACGCGACAGTAACATTGCTTTGACGCATTACAGCGGAAAAAATCATTGACATTGCTTCAGCAAACATCGCTGAAGCATTGCAAAACCATGGTAACCCCGAGCGAGCCGAGCATCGTATGTCCTCTGCGTGAAGGCAGCCCGCGGACACTTACTATTTCACATTTTTTTATAACAAATAAAAGAATATTGTTAATAACGGTCAATGATTCAGGATGTTGTACAGAAATAACAACGTTTTCAATTTCTTTAAAATTGGATTTTCTTACAATTTTTCTCTTACATATTTGAATTCTCTTCCGATGCAGACAATATTCTTTAAGTACGACAATATATAAAACTTGTAACAATATTACAAAATAAGTTAAGGAAAGGCAGCCGTAGGAATACCGCAATATCATACACGTAATCTGACATACGTATGCTATACACGTTTTCAGATTTCTTATTTCATATCATGTTCAAACCTGGTTTTGTCGAAATTGTAATTCACCTTAAACGTAGGCTGTTCCATGTTTTGTAGGCGAATAAACGCGGTAAGAATTCGTTCACGAAACAAATGAGTTTCGAGGGCGGATGAGGTTTGATTTGAGAAATAAGATATTATCCAAACACATCGCGAATAACAACTGTATTCGCTTAAAAGAAAAATGTTTAAATTGTACATAGCTTGACTGTTTATAGTGCTATATACTCGTGGGTTTACACTGCCGAAAACATTCACGACACGATTTTTCCGAAACCCACTGTTAGGATTACCGTGTTTTCGTCTAACAGCACCACTCTTTTTTTCCTGAATTGTCATGAAAATGTACGTAGGTGTACGTATGTAGGAGGTGCACTGTTATCACCGAGATGTGCCCGCTTTAAAAATCAATCGAGAGTTAGTGCAAAAGAGACACTTTAATTGACACTAGGCTCCTGTCGTACAGTTAATCGTTTACGTAACAGTGGAAGTGTATAAAAGGGGTAGATCGTTCCGGGAGTCAACGTCGCCATACAACTCATAGGGCCTAAGGGCCAACGCACTGAGTGGATGCGTTAAGTCGCGTGCCGCGGACTCAAAGATATGTATAAAAACACACACCCGCCCCCACAGTCATGAAATGCGTAGGGGCTCTACAACTATAAATAATCAACACCACACTCTTAAGGGCAAGTACAATTTCTTTTTAGGGCGTATTATGGATTTCCACGTATCTATAATTTGACTGGCCTTCAGCGATTTCCTTTGAAAACGAATTTACAAAACCGATACTATATGATAACTACTACTAGATGTCGCTACTTGTATAATAAATTGCGATATACCGTTACGTATATCAAAGTTATATCACAATCTGTCGCGGTAACTCACGTTACAGCAACTAAAAATGAAAGCATAGACAACATAAATTATCTTTCTTCGTCAGATCCAAAACTGTCTGACAGAAAATCCTCTAGCTACCCTATGTCATAATTGTGAAAGCTTACAGCGTTTATATTTATCTTTTTCCTATTTGTTTTCTTACATGGATGTATGGCTTTATTATTGTAAGACTTGACCAAATGCTAAAATCCAAGAGCTTTGAGATAAAATATACGGACTGGCCGTTTCGTGATCCTCGCATAAGCTATTCCTTATAGATTTAAATGTTATATCACGATCCAAGATTATAAATGGCCAAGCCAAACTTTTTAGCTCTAATCGGGGCTTAACTAGGTGCTTGGCTCAACTAAACGTCTAATAACTTTAAAAGCTACAAACAAATTTGACATGAATTTTTATTGGTAAGATATAATTTCTTTTTGGAATGCAGTCAAAAAATCTAAATATTTCTGAATCCAATAAAACCATAAAAGCTAGATAATAAATACCTTGGCGTTTTGAGTCTATCGAGAATATCTTATCCTGAAATGAAATGAAATTTAACTTGACAGGAGTGTTAGTTGAATAAAAATTTTACAAATCTTTCAGAAACCGGGTGTAAGTCTCTCTTATTTACATTGTTTTGCTCCTCTAGTTGGCATATTACTAGGCTAAATTACATTTCTTCTGCTTAAGATTACCATTTATTTTAAATTAAAAATCCAATTTTATTTTCCGTTTAAATAATATCCTGCGTTATATTTCCTGGTAAATATTATAAAAATTGTTCGCACTTTGACTCACCGCTCGAGTCTTATAACAAAGTGGTGCAGAAATTTTAATAAGTCTTTAAGTCCACTTTGAAGAATTGTTGAGCTTCCATCAAGCGCCTTTCGCAACGGATCACGAAAAACTAAAAGCTTTTCGTTGTACAAAATGATGTAAACATTCTCCTTTTAAGTTTAACTTATACATGTTAGCATAATAAAACCACGTGCCTTTCATATAGGTCGAAGAAACAAGTGAACACACTTTACACTCACGCATTCTTTGCTATTAAAATACTTGAAGGTGTAACTTAGCTTGTCTCATGTTAATTGATCACTGTTATTCATGAACAACTAAACATAAAAAAACTATATTGCCAACTTTCCAAAAGGCAGTCCCCTCTTTTTTTGAAAAAATGTATGTTCTATCGTTTCAGAAATACAGCCTACTGATCAGGAAGTTGTGAGAAAGTATACAATTGCAGAAGGCCAGCATAAATGAATCAATGATAATAAACCACTAGGAGGCATAGTTTATTTTTGTGGGTTAGAACATAAGCTCTTGCTGGGAATAAAGGAGGATGTTGTTGCCACTTAATTAAATAATAAATAAATAAAACAAAAAAGGAGGCTCCCAAGTGATAGGCGAAAGCGATTTATGGAGAAAACTTACTGGGCTGACACGAGACAAATGAATCTAGCTAACCTAACACTCTACTTTTTAAGTAATACATAATCATATTCCCAATACGAACACCAAGGCTATTACATCTATATAACTTACGCTGTATTTAAATCTATATTTACTTACAATTTAAAAATTAAACCCTACTTCCCTTGGTCTAGAAAATACTATTCTTTTAATCTTCCTATCGTTTTGTTAGAAATCTAAAGTGGCGTTGTGCAGGATACGTGTTAGGGGAAAAACAGGAAAAATGGACCAGGATAGTAATAGAGTACCCTCGAGATGGAATGGAACGACGCTATATTTAATCATTCAATATCAAATATTCACACCTCAGCATCGACTTGCAGCTTTATTTCAATGTTTGTTTCACATCGACGTACACGCCTACAAATGTCTCCTTCCAATACCATAAAGTAACTGAAATACAATTTTTACGCACGCGTGTTCCACGGTCTGGCCGTAAAATACAATGTTACCCGGAATTATATCATTATAACACGCTGCTTCACTGCCTCCTTGGAAAGCAATTGGGACCTGTACCCATCCCCTTTCCACTTTCCACCCTATTCCGGAAGCCACCCTCTCCTGACACACAGATGTATATAATCGTTACCCCGCCAACGATATAACCTTCCCAATTTCTATAAAACGAACATTTAAGTATTAGCTAAATGTATTTTCATTTATTTTAACTAGTGAAATAAAACATATCAAAACTAACTGCACAGACTGACGTTGTCTATGGAGATTATATTAACATATACATTTAAGAAAAAAGTCTTGGTCAAGGAAAGTATGAAAATAAAACATCTTAATAATCATTGTGTTTATTAACGATCAAATTAGCGTATCATTTTTTCAGTATGAATTTTCCGACATTCCTTTTATTTTTCAACATCGCTTAATGTTCTTTACGTTATGTATAAAAAACGAACCATTGAGGCTTGTTTATCAAAAAATCAGCCCCGCCCGTTGGGGGGTAAGCAGTGATAATAGAATTTAATTTTGCACGATTCTGAAACACCTCCCTAGCTACTTTTTCGGATGCTTTAAAATTGCCCTTCGTTATTATATTACTCCCAACACTTTCGTATTTGCTACATAAATTTTCGTTGTCTACCTTTCTTCCTTCATTCTTTTCAATATCGCTATTAAAATTTTTTAGGTAGAGGCAAACGAGCAAGCGGCTCACTCGATAGTCTACTCATAGTGACCACATTACACACAGAGGCTACTGCGCTTAAGCATATGCAACAAGCTAATGAGTTGGATATAGACAGGAAAAATGATATTTCCTTTTTCCCATGCCCGACCAATTCTAACAAGGAGAGGATGGGATGATTTCCGGAGGAAAGAGGCCTAATTTCAGTCCTCCACTAAAAAGAGGGCTGAAATTGGGTCTCCGGAACCTCCCAGACGGAATGCAGAAGCATACTTCTACTTCACGCCTGTCTTCTGCGAGGTCGTGGTATTTCACCGGTCGAGCTGACACATTCGTGCAATATATGTCGTTGCTGCAGGCTCCACTGGCATGGATGGAAACCTGCGCCACCTTACTCAACAAACGAAGCACGAAAGTATAAGTACTTCCATTTTCAAACCTAAGGTGGCGTTGAGCTGGCCCATTCGAGCAACAACTACTGCTGTTACTTCCGCCACTTCTGTTCTGCCCCCTATCGTCTAACTTTGATGTTTCCAGTTATCGTCCTAAACTTATACACACCGTCAGTCGTTGATATCAAACTGTATGATAGCGAAAGCAATTTTTATGCTTCGCGGTTACGGTGCCTACAGCGCTTCAATTTTATGGTTTTCTGTGCAATGTGAGCTCTCAAATAGTGTTACGGTATCTATCAACACAGGTGGCACCCGTGACGTCATTGAGCCCACCCACAAGCCCGCAACTGTCAAGTTAGCAGATAGCCCCCTGACCGCACTTCTTGAACGGAGTCTATTTCTAGAAACAAAATTATATCATATTTTCTTATACACACAAAACCTAAACATTTCACTCCGTTACGCTTTGATGACAACACTTGTATGTATGTATGTATGTATTTTGAGGAGAGAAATCTTGGAGTACCCATATCCTACGGACAGATAGAAGAGTAGATGTATGAATGTTGAAGTATCAAAAGAACTATGTGTCAGGGTTGTGCAGATGGGAAATTAGTGATAACTTCCTCTGGGCCGCAGGCAGGAATGTAATGTTTTATTTTTAAGGTTTTATTCATTCATCATCTCTCCGCTTTGGAAATGGCTGTGTTGAGCATAATCTTACAGAGAGTTTCGCAATAAAAAAGCTTTTCCCCTGTGAAAAGGGATTAACGTCGGTGAGATGAAAGATTCGGGCGCGGAGCAAATATTTGTAAGGTTATTTTTAAGAAAATGCACAAATTTTAACTTTCGCAAATAAAGCATTAGAATGATTTCTATAAATTATTGTTTGTATTAATTTTGGTGCCAGAATATAAGCCGCAGAACCAAGGCAATGAACATTGCCCGAAGACTTTTTAACTTAACCTAGGTACAATGGTTACAGAGCGGATGGCCGACCGGGTCGAAAGCTTTTAGCATCACTTTTGATATTACATCACGTATAGGACAACGCAGCAAGAGTTTTCCCACAAGAGTCCCGACGATCTGATAAAGATTGCAAGGTCTGATCTTGATGATATGTTCTGGACTGGACTTGATTTGACTTGATTTTTACTGGAGATCTTGGATTTACTTTTTTGCATCATCTAATTTGATTACTTTTATTGTGATTTAATACAATTGATATTTAGTTAGGGCAGACTCCCAAAACTATTATACAACAAACTCACGGCCCGCCCCTGTTGCAGTGTAGTCAGCAGTGGACGATGAAGTGATCTGAAATGAAGATGATGACGATAATATTACCGACATATACGAAATAGTAAGTAATCTTAAGTTACAGATACTGTCGTAATAAATGTTCCTATTTTCGGCGGCGATGATCACTTAATATCAGTGAACTCGGAGCTTACTTGCCTCTTTATTCTAAAACCAATCTTCGTAACTCAATAAACTCAGTGAAAGAAGATATCAGTTGGCTATAACTGAATTAAGGAGGACCTGTATAATTTTGTTAGCAGAAAATGGCAAACGAGCAAGCAGTTCACCTAATATCAAGTGTCCGTTACCAAGAGGCGTCTGCAACAAGCTAATGAGTTGCAGATGCGTTGCCTACCTTTACAATGATATAATTTTCTAAACCTTTTCCTATTAGAAATGGATGGGGAGCAGAAGAGGAGTAGGAGCGGACGACGCGCGTTGAACACGATTACGACGCCTACGGAACGCAAGACATTCGACGCGTCGTGACTTGGTATCGCCACAAAAGCGCAGATACCGCGCATAGGACGCGCTCGTTTGCGCGCACAAAAAACGTCGTGTGCAAAGTCCCTAAGCCTCCGGCTAAGCTTTGCAATTGCGAGGTCAACAATTTTGTAATACATCGTCTTTAAAATTGTATATTTGCTTCAGTGCACGAATATTTTAAAAGGTTTAAAAACCAATTACCTGAGCACGTCGATTCGAAATTCAATTCGAGCGATTTTCAATTAACTTTTCCACTGATTTAATTTGTACCGACTTCCTTTAATAATCACTTTTGAAACGATTACCAAAATAATTCAAACATAAAAATTATGATGACTTCAATGACTTTATATTGATCTTTCTAGGCTCTAATCTATCAATAATTTATTACATCATTGTACGTTGTTTTGTACATTAGTTAAACAAATATATAAAGCCCATTTATAAAATTTTGCTTAATTATTTATTCATTTTAACGTTGCAGTCAGATAGCGTTGAAAATACGGTCTTTTTATGGAATATTCGAGACTGCCGCTGTAATATTGTGTTTCGAGATACTCAATATTATTGCTAATAATTCACTATGACAATAAGTACTCAACACATACAGTTTCATTTTATACAGTTAGTAATTTATCAATAGTAATAAATAATATATTTTTAAAAAGTCTATTAAATCAAATTGGACGATAATTCTGTTATCGAAGCATAATAATACGTATTATTAGGTAATTCATTATTAAATTTCATATGCAAATGAGAGCTATGAAACAAGTTTTAGCATAAAAGTCTCATAACCGCAAGATATATATGTACGAACGTAGAATCTAGCTCAGAGCTCGTATAACTGTACGCTTCTCATTGTCGCCCATTGGCAGCGACGCTCTGTGGCTGGCCTACATTTCCTACGATGGTCTCCACAGACATTTCTCGCTCCTAAAAACATTGTAATATAAAATGTATTGTGACGCTCTGTCGCGCACATTACTAAAGGATAGACATTTAGAAAATAACAAAGAGATTTAAAAAAAAAGGTAAGATCTGAGAATTAAATAGGAAATGTTACTGGCAATATTCATCAGAAATAACAGCCTTTTCTTCATTTTTAATACACATGATCCATTTTGCTATGAAACGAGGTATATGTACATATATGACATCCAACTTTTGGTCCTCTTACTATAAATCTACAAGACTTAATTTGCGTTGTTTAATTTAATAACTATTAATCATTACAAAAAAAACAGAAAACTCTTTAAACCTGGAGCAAAACGTGTCAGCAACAAGTAAAGATCATTTTTTTATCTACCTTTTCTAATTCATAAATTTTTAAAAACATGTAAATATCTGAAGGAAACCAAAGATTAACTCAAACAAAAAACTTAATCTTTGATGACGTTGTCTCTGGCAAAAGCTTTACGTGTCTTAATTTCTTATACGCACAAAAGCACAAACTTCAACAAACTTCTGCTTCGCACAAAAGTAACAGAAAGGTATAAAAAATTAATCAATTCCGCATCAATACACTGATAGCCTTTTATGTATAAAGAAGTAAGCCATTTTTTCCAAGCGTTGATGCGTTAAAGCGAAAAGTACTAAACAGAATATGTATATTCACGGAACGTTTTCCGAAGGATAAATTTCAAGGCAATCGATTCCAACAAATTGTTTCGCATAATTTTTCCATAGTACAGAAACAAGGGTTGTCGGCCCAAGTGTTTGTATGACAACCGTCAAACTGAAATTGAGAGAGATAAATATGTTTAGACAAATTGTTTTGACAACCTTTATAATTTGTTGGTTAAACTTAACTTTCCTTGAATTTATTTTATTGATTTGTATTGTAAGTAATAATAGTTGGTTATTTGTTATCACAAAACCGATTTGGTAATTAAGAAAAGTTCTAATTTGTGAAACTCAATTTATATTTTACAAATAATAAAAAATATATATGCACTCAAGCCTGAAATTCAGAGGCGTATGCAGAGATTATGGATTTAATTTTGACGTGATCCTAGCACACCTCTTTCGCTTATTTTACATCTATACATCTACGCACGCATACTCGTCGGTTACGGGTGCTCCTTATATCGTCTTTTTTTAGTATACTACCACTACCGAAGCATACCTTTCTCAATTTTAATCAAAACATCTTTTAAGTCACACTTTTCCCTTACGACGATATTTTTAATCATGTCATTCAGAGTAACACACAAAAAATTACATTACAAAATATATCATAAAAATCCACTTTAATCTGGGTTACGGGCGTGAGCGCATATTTATTTTTTTATTTATTTATACAAATTTATTCTATAATTTATTATACTTTGTATGGATAACATCAAGCAAATACCTACCAAAAAGTTGTTACTTTTCTACCACCACTTTAAATATATGCTGTTGAATTATTGCAATCACAATATATATTGTATAACTTATTCAAATTAAGCAGCAATACCGCCTCAAGTTGGGGAGACTAACGGTAAATAGGGAAAAGCGGTACGGAAAGCAAACACAAGTAATCTTTTGTGGTCAAATTGACACTATGAAGCATCAAAGTAAATATGTGCTAAACGTATAAAAATATTAGAAAATATATTATGTAGCGTTACAAAAGTAAGCATCCGGCCCAACAGGCACTTGTTCTTTGTCCAATGAAGCGGAAGCTGTATCAGAAAAAGATTTAAATGTCAAAGTCAGATACGAGAGGCATTAACCCGGGAAGTGGCTCGATTTATTTTCGTTTCTTCTTTTATATTCCTTTCTTATGTGTATATTCGAGGACAGAGAAAATTTCTTCGTCTTTGTTGCTAACTTAAAGTGATATTTTCTGTTACGTATATTGTATTCTTCCGACGCCTTTCATCATTAAGTCACGAGTACTCTGTCCACATCTCGGCAATAAACCAATTATACTAAACAGTTTCAGTTGTGCTTGACAGCGGGTATTTGTGGAAAAAAATAAATGTTTACATGCCAGTGTGTATTTATATTTTTATATAACATTATGGATGTCATGGTCAGGTTATAATTTAGCTCACTATAGATGAGATCATCCAAACGACTCTCTGCCGACTACAAGATCCTTTCTAAGCTTAAGCCTGTGAATTCTAACCTACGATCTAATGTTTCGCAGTTTGTATAATAAACAATTAGGCTACAATGGCAGACAGAGACTCCATTTGTTATCAGGTTACTATCGCAGAGACTCCATTTGTTATCAGGTTACTATCGCAGAGAGAGACTCCATTTGTTATCAGGTTACTATCGCAGAGAGAGACTCCATTTGTTATCAGGTTACTATCGCAGAGTGAGACTCCATTTGTTATCAGGTTACTATCGCAGAGAGACTCCATTTGTTATCAGATTACTATCGCAGAGAGGGACTCCATTTGCTATCAGGTTATTATCGCAGAGAGAGACTCCACTTGTTATCAGGTTACTATCGCAGAGAGAGACTCCATTTGTTATCAGGTTACTATCGCAGAGAAACTCCATTTGTTATCAGGTTACTATCGCAGAGAGACTCCATTTGTTATCAGGTTACTATCGCAGAGAGAATCCATTTGTTATCAGGTTACTATCGCAGAGAGAGACTTCATTTGTTATCAGGTTACTATCGCAGAGAGACTCCATTTGTTATCAGATTACTATCGCAGAGAGGGACTCCATTTGCTATCGCAGAGAGAGACTCCATTTGTTATCAGGTTACTATCGCAGAGAGACTCCATTTGTTATCAGGTTACTATCGTAGAGACTCCATTTGTTATCAGGTTACTATCGCAG
>JWHW01025868.1:369689-389970 GCA_000931545.1 Papilio glaucus
ACGACGCTATGATGGTAGCGTAAGCAAGCTAAGCAAGTAACAAGCTCGACATACTATACTCGTGATCATGACTCATTACATCACACGATTTGATTAAATCGACACCCTCAATTTCTATTTAAATTCGATTGTAAATCGAACTAAAAAGATGGCGCCAGACATGGCTAGCTTCATTATTAAACTCTAGCTCGCAGGCTTTTGCTAGTGAGGCTTTCGCTTTGAATTTGTGAAGGCTCAGGTTTAAAAACATTTACTTTATCATTACGAAAAATATGAATAAAATACTAATAGCAATAAAAACGATACTTGACCATTGAAAACGCATAATTTAAAATTCCGGTGTTTACTGCATTCGAAGACATGTAACAGCCACCAACCCACACTGGGCCAGCGTGGTAGATTACGGCCCCTTCCCTCTCTAGGAGAGGAGGCCTGTGTCCCTGCAGTGGGGAAAAGTACTACAAAGGCTGATTTATTATTATTATATTATTCAGTCCAGATCCAGTCCAGATCCAAAGTTTTTGTTTCATTCTAATTAATTAACATCGACCATAATCAAAAACAATACGAAAAAGATTTCATTGCCACAATTACTATAAATGAAAACACTTTCTAAATTCTGTTTTAATCAAATTAAAAATTTAAACGCAGATAATAAAATAAGGTTACTTAATTCTATCCACAGTTAATAGATGGCGCAAAAGTGTGCTGTTTTATCGACTGAAACCCACCAATCAGATTGAGAAGAGTGTACTATTTTCGTTACGACATTGTTTCCACGTTGCAAGTTGTATAGAAATGTCATATTTTGGTTTTGTTGTTTAATTTTTGTATCTTTGTAAGCAAAAGTTTTAGTATCCAATATGGTATTATAACACAAAAATTATATTTTTATATCAAAGTGCAATAATGAAATCAATTCAAGTGAAAGTATGTTCAATTCAGTGTAAACTTGCAACGAAAAATCACGTTTTTTAATGACGACATGAGTAATATCTTGGGTTGTTTGTCAAGTACTACTGAGCAAGGATATTTTAATGTAAAAAGCAACAAGATGGATCTTTATCAGACGGATGGATTACTGGTTCGTATCACATTCACAAGGACGTCGCAATCGCGTACTGATAAGAATGAAAATCGTATTGAACCGTGCCGAGTAACTGGTGAAATGTCTGAAATTGTAAATGTGCGAGCGCTTTAATAGACGTACCGTGTAGCAATGAACGTTCTACGTGACGAACAGACCTTGTTGAACAGCTTTCGTGGACTTGTGTTCCTACTTTTACCGTTATACGTTCATTTCGTTTTCGGATCGGTCGTTGCTCGCTCGCCGGTGTCTAAAACGCGGCTCCCGGCCTTACCTTATCTAATTAGCAAATTATCCATCGGGTAGCAAGGTTGCACTAATTAAGTAGATTAAGACGTGTGTCAGTGTGCTATATCAGCGTATTCCGTGAGGTCGGCGCGACGTAAACAAGTCGCATTGAGTGCCAGCAAGGCACCATGCGGTCGGCTACATTTCCATATGCCAGTTAATATTATTTACTACAGAATATCTAACGTAACTGGACTGGTTGGTTTAAAAGTGATACGCAGAGTGTGTCGTCAGTCACCACTTTCATCCCTTTCGCTTATATCTCTCTTTATAAACATATATCAAGTGAATCATTTGTGTTGATGGACTTGTGGTGAAACATAAATGTCAATAAAAGTTCAAAATGGATAAAAAGCTAGACCTAATGTCTCTACTTGAGGTAATTATTTTGATATTTTTTTTTTATAATTTTGAGGAAAATTTAATTTAGCTAGATTTAGAAATATATTTCTGTTTTGTTGTTCGTGCAATACAGGACAAAGTTTTTTTTTTCAAATTTACTCATTATTCATATTATTTAGGAAAACTTTATGGTGTCTAAATAAGTATTTATTGCAATGAGAATGTAAAATTTTATTCACTGAAACATTCACTTGCAGACGCCTTTCTCTTTACACTCTAATAAGAATAAACGAAAGTAATCTTAAGAGTGCAAATGATATATAACAAATATTTATGGATTTATAAATAAAAAGACTTAAATGCGGTCAACTTTATTATCAACAAAATTTTTTTATATGTTTTTTCTTAACATACAAATGTTATTTGTGTCTGAGTAATGTATATAGATTTTTCCCGCCCCTTTCATATTTAGAATTAAAAAACTTAGCATTGTGGCTACTACTTCTATCTTCTATTGCTATAAAAGATCTTATTATTGTTAATATTTGTTTAATTTAAAAAAATTGCAAAATAGTCCATCTTAAATTAAGTTTGTAAACAATTTAATATTTTCACTCATTATTGATGATATAATTATTTAATATACTAAGACCATCACATTAGTCATTATGTTAATTATAAGTATCCCAAATTGATACTTTTGATAAATAACTAATCTGTTACTTGGATAATTACACAATAATGTTATTATGACATAGTATTAAGTAATGAGCTCCTAGAAAACTAAGGAAATATAGGAATAAACATTAATTCGATGTTATAGGAATATCATTTAAAGTAATTGTTGATACCTAACCAACATAATGGACAAATTTACCTATGTGAATTCAATGAAGGAAATAAATTGATAAGATGATGCAAGACCTATGATTTTATAGATGGTCTTTCGAGCTGAGGATATAGAATATAATTATTAAATTAATTAATCAAAATGTTAATAATAGAAATAATAATACATATAATATATATTAGTTTTATAAGAATAACTGAAAAGAGTGGCTTAGCAGTAATGCATAAACCTATAAAGTTTGTATTTACTGTTTCTTATTAATGCTTTCCAGTTTTTATTATGAACTAAGAGAGAAAAAACATTGTGTAAGATATCCTTCATGTTTATTTACCCTTATTAGTCATGACATTGAATTGTTTTTCTTTGAATTATATCATATTTTCGACCAAATTACATATTTTTCTTTGTTTTTATATCATGTGTCCAGAGATAATCCTACCTTGGTAGGTTTTAGGTATAGTTGGAATAGTTAATGCCTTTCCTGATGCCGAACAATGTCAATAGAATCAAATTTCAAGTAGTACTTGTCTATTTTACGGCTTTAGGTATGGTTAGCCGATAACTAGGTCTAAAATGGTGACTATAAACAGGATTATGCTGTTTAGGCATCCCTCAAGTTAAATGGATGATCAGTTCAAAGTTTGGGTAGTCAACTGGATAGAGATTACTACTTACATCCAGTATTGAATATTATTATGTTTGGTGGTAAAAATAATGACATGTCAATAATTTAATAATTTTTTTCAAAAACCATAGATAAAATTTTACTCATGTTCTAATAAACTCTTAGGTATTTTGACATAAAGAGGTTATTTTTCCCCTCTTTCCTGCCTAGCGTTTAGAAGTTTGTTTATGGTATATTTCAAAAAAAATTTTGCTTACATTTAAATATCTGTGTTATTACAGTAAAATGTTACCTAAAAAGGTACTAAAATGAAATAAATAAGAAAGTTGGAAATTTTTATAGCTTCCATGATTACTTTAAGGGCTTATCAATATTTATGTGTTGTAAAAACACAAGGTTTGAATAAAAAAAATTGTTGCAGAGTGACACTTGGCAGGCTTCGGGCGACCTGTTGGAGAATATTTTCTCCCTGGACCAAGGCTCATTCAACTTTCTGGATGAGTCACTGCCAGACTTCAATTTGGAACCGGATTGGGTGACACAAACTGGGGGATTGAGTAGTTCGGGTTCTGACAGTGGACTATCCAGCGACCATGCAGAACTGTAAGTCATTTTAATATTTCTCTAAATTGGTACTAAATGAAATTTATGTATAATATATTACTACAGTTGAACATATAGAACTTTCTTAACAATTTTAAATTTTGATAAACTATGCATGCATTACATATGCTATTATTACTATTGCACACTATTTAATCAAACAAATAAAATAAATTTTATGAAAATATGGTCTAAAGAACAAATACATGTGTATAACCAAATTGCTTGAACAACAATAAAACAAATTCTTCAATATTTTTCATCTATAGTTCAACACAACATCTATAGTTTGAAATGAAATTTGAGTACAAATTTTGAGACAAAGTAATGCCAGTATCTAATCAGAGAAAGTCAACATTTTGTTTAGAGACAGAGTTTAGGTTATTTATATAAAGAAAGAAACTGACTGACTGATATATCCTGGTTATATAAACTACTGGGCCTAGGGACTTGAAATTTTGGTACTAAGAAAGAATTTTTCTAAATTATCTAGCCATCTAAAATAGGGAATAAAAGTTTTATATGAAGAAATAATTGTAATCCAATGTAAGTTGACCTCAGATCTATATGATCAATCATATTGAATAAGATTGAGCTTAGAATAAACTTTCATCAATTGAATAAAATTACATGCAGGGTGAAACCTTGGGGCTCAGCTTGAAATTAATACACAATGAATTATAAATTAAAATAATAATTTGATCTCGTATTCGAAGTGCCTATAGGCCTAATGGGTAATATTGTTTATAGTGGACCGCAAAACATGAGGTTTGAATCCGCTATTCGCCTCTTGTCGTGAACCATGTCCAACACAAGCCTAAGCATTCTGCATTTCAAGTGTGTGTGTGGTGCCGGAGGCCTAATCCTGATATTTACCTACCTAGCCTTTTCTTATATGCAAAGAATGGGAAGGGGACGAGAATTTGACTGGGATGGATGGATAAAAAAGAACATATCCTCTTTTTTTGCGGAGGAGCCTCTGCCCATTAAAGTTAGAAAATGCATCGCATTAGCTTGTTACAGATGCATGGTTATTAGTCACTTTATTTTGAGTGAACCGCTTGTTCGTTTTCTACCTCCTTCTATTAAAATAACCTTATTTGTATTTAATTACTAATAATATATAAGTGGCACACAAGTGACACAACACGCAGGGTCAATGTAACGCTATGTGTGACTCTTATTGAATATTCTATGCATACCGCCACTGTACCGTGCTGGTACACGATCGGAATAATAGATCAAACTGTATCTCACATACAGGGAGTGGTAAAATAGTTAGCTTGTTGCAAGCGTGATGATTTATATTTAATAATTATTATTTTATAGTAATATTTTAGTAAGTTGGCCACATCAGTTTACTAAGCCCTACTAATGTCATTTGTCATGGAAGTTTGCATGCAATCATTTTCTATCTCAGTTTTCATGTCTATAAAAAGCGAGATAGCGAATTATCATGTACATGCAATGTTGCTTGCCTACAACAAAACATTGTATGTATTTTGTTTAATCAGAATCACCTTATCATTTATTTTAAACACTCTCATGTGTTGGTATTAAAACGATCATTTTACACTGTAATTAATTTAATTACGTATTTTTAATCTTGTAATATAGAGGTGACAGTCACTTTCGTTTTTGGTGTTTTTGCTCCGCTATGATTTATTTTCATTTGACAATGTCCTTTAAGCGAATATCGTTAAAGTACAATTACTTTAAAGTGTCATCATGGACATTGGAACTTAAACATGAGTCATATAGAAACATATGAGTCAATACAGCAACAGCCAATTTCTTTTAGACCGATAAAATTTGGTGAAAACATGTTTCTGCAAATATTGATTTAAAAAAAAATTGAACGATGTTGTTTTTAGCTTCTATTACTCATATGTATATTAAATTACTCTAGTAAAGCCAATAATGTAGTATTGAATATCTATTTTTGGGATGGGCTTGTAATGAAACGAAAGCAAACTATTTTAATCTTCTTTTATTATATTTTAAATTTTTCACACACTGCCTTTCCAGCCATCTTCGATCTCTCTCGTCTATTCTCCTATTTTGTCATTCTCTTTATCTCGTTCTTTCATCCGTTTCACTACCATTCTCACTATATAGCCTAGGTTAATCGCTAATAGAAGAGCTTTCTATGGGTAAAATAATTTTAAAAATCGGTTGAGTAGTTTTTGAGTTTATCCGAAACAGATAAGCATTTTAATCCTTTCTGTTATATAATACTACTATTGATAGATTTGGTTACCAATACATAATTAAATTGTATGGAACCATTGACATTTTTGTGCTTATGAATTTCAACTTCGAATTGCAAGGGTAAGTTGTGTAGTAAAACCCGAGTGCGAATTGTGTTTATCGTGTTATTATTGTAAAGTAGGTTGGATTTTATACAATTACCTTGATATTAAAAACAGTTATTTTTTGTCCTGATTAAAGATCAAAGAATGATGAAAGAGGAAAATTGAAAGACAAAATGAATGAGACCAATTTATTATCGCGGTGGCGACTAATTATATCTATTTTGATATCTCTCTTCTCGAAGAGCTATTAGTAATTCAGCTAATTTCACTATGACTAATGGCCAATGGCCTGTTAGTCCAGAGGTTACTCAGCATCCCAAGCCCCCATATGGAAATACAAATACAAAACCACGCTCTTAAAAATTAATTAGATATTGATGTTTTTTTTTTAATAATTGCAATCTCGGTATGTCCCCGTACATTTTTTGGGTACTGGGTAATTACCGCTCAGTTACACACAAAAAGGTTATATTATATAATCACGTTTTCCCCGCTAATCGCCATATTTTAATTGCGTTTCTTATCTATAGAGATAATTATTTCAAACAATATCACTGGCATATTTGAAACGAAGCCCATCGTGAAAGTATATTCATCTCTTTCCCACGCATGAATATTTCGAATCATCCTCCCCCGATGAATCGACATAAATATTGCCACCCTTATCCATTGGACCGCAATCCACAATTTTGACCAGGTCGTCAGTCCCTTTTGTTGAGGTCTACCTATGCTGCGTCGTTATGTTCGTAACCGTCATCAAATACCTTTTGGTCCCATCGGATATCCGTCCTACGAGCAACGTGTCCGGAACATTGAATAGAATAACCTTCATTAAGAATTTTATATTGACATTGACAACTGTGTTTCCGAACATAATCGACCTTATCGTGAAAGTACATTTATTATTGACAGGTGTATCGTATAGTTGCTCTTATACCAAGTTGAAATATATAAATTGAAATATATAACGAATCTCATTTTGTGATGTAATCACATATATAAACTACACATAGTATATACAACCATAAATATTGAGTGCATAGTTCACAGGCTATCTTTGTTTTTGAACTCTACTGGGCTCACACGTTTGTCATTGTGGTATCAGTACGTACCTAGTGATAAAATTATTACCCCGTATGAGTTGCAAACTTTTACATTTCATGCTTCGATGTAACGGATAGACAGGAGAAAGAAACAAAGCCAAAATAAAAATATCATCCGCCATCCTTTCCTAACGAGGAGAGGATTGGAAAGGGAAGAGGATTTAACGAAGGATGGGATGGATATAATTTTTTCTGTTTATCTCTCCCTCTATCCATTAAGTGTAAGCAAAACACATCTTGATGTCTATGGGTAGCAACTTTCACTCTGCATGAGTTGAACCGCGTGCTCGTTTACCACCTTCAGCTATCAAAAAAATCTGTTTATTAACTTAATTAGCAGTATAATGTGCATATATCTATATGCGCCTATATCAAACCGTGTGCAGACGACGTGATAAACTAGTAGGTGATATAAAAAAATCGACTTACGTAATACACTCAGTAACGATATACGTTTACTGCGTGGAACGTGAATATATCACGTTCTAGTTTATATTTCACTTTATCGAGTCGTGTCTTTGATATCTCACTTTGAAGGTTAAAAGTTAACTTTTACCATAGTTAGAATATCCCCCTCCCCGATTAGTGACTCCCCTGCCACTAGTTGTCCTTGATACTTTTTCTACAGCTTAGGGCCAAGATGGCAGAACGCAGAGATCGTAAAGCCTAAATATCATCAAATGTAACTAAGATCGAGGGCTCTCTCATGAATCTCGACTCGTAACTTTACGTCGTTTCTTCCTAATTGGATATCCGCCTCAGGTAACAAACGAAAACTCATCTCATAAAAATATACCAGAAAGATCATTTTGAAGCGACTGCTTTTATTTCTGTTTTTTTTTAAACATTGTTTTATGTTATGTTAATTATTTTTATTCCAAATTCAATAATTAAATTGGAAAGAAAACATAGTTTATGCCTGGCGATAAAAAGTCACTAAGTGTCGACAGTCTTGCGTTCTCTAGGCGTCGACAGTCTTGCGTTTTCTAGGCGTCCTAATCGCTCCCGGGAATACAGCAACATGGTGTGGTCCTGTGTTGCCGTAGCACTATAAAAGTGCAAGGGGTGCAAAGGGGAGCGCCCGCTCCCCAGGGGCGCGCGAAAGCTCAGTGCAGGGGGCACCAGTGCGTTCCACTGGAGATCCTGGAGTCCCCGAAAACGCACTCTAATATGGCCACCGGGGGGGTTTTAGTGAGTTAAACCTCACATAACCCTGTCTTTCCCCCAGAAGCAGGGTATCTTGGTTAAGATTTCCCCCCCAAACCAAAAAAAAGGCGTCCTAATCGCGTTCAATGCGCGTCGACCGCGCGCACAAAAACATACTTTAAGGCCCTAAGGCCCTTAAAGTAACTTTCGGTTAATTCGTCGCTTTTACTTTTTAAATATAAGTAGATGAAATATATTCCGTTATCTTCCATGTCTCATGTCCATGTCTTATCTTATGCGTATTACAAGAGTGTCATTGAGCAATATTTCTTGCGTTGATAATATATTTTATATTTTAGAACTCAAATCATATCGCATTGCCGATACTGTATGAAAGAAATTTACAAACATGTTTTTCTTAAAATATCACTAATTTTGTCTTGCCTGGCCAAGCCAAACACGCGCCTCGTCCCTGCATCTCTTAGCTGGGGACTAACAATTCTGCATTATTATGAGCTTTTTTATTTAATTAACTATTACTTGACATATACGTACCCGATGTTAGTGGTATGATTGAATAGTAATGCAAAAAAAACAACCAGTGTTACCTTTTCACTCTTCTTTTGTTCCAACTTCCTGGCAAGTTATTCAAACCCTTTTCTTAATGCACAATAAACAAAAAATTGTTTTGTTCTACCGAAAATTCTTTTTATTTGACCATTAAGAATAAAAGACTGCGACCGGCTTGGTCGCAGTCTTTCTATCAATCCTTTATAAGTGCCGTGATAATTTTGTAAATGCGCTTAACCTCTCAACTTGTTGCAGTGACTTCGAGCAGGAACTATCGCCGCACCTCATACAGAACATTAGTGATGAGCAGCCAGCATTGGAACCCATGAGCCCGGAGAACAGCCAAGATGTGATCATAAAAGACGGCAACGATTCGAGCAGTTGCAATGAATCCATAGAGGATGCGATAGACATGCTCGACTTCGAACAGAACGTCCTTCCTGGCTTATTGAACAAAAGTACACTCCAAAGCCCCGGTGAGTCACTATTTGGTCAGCCGTTCTCTGTCACAATATTATATTAAAAACAGATGTATAACACACGGACACTATAGCAGTCTGTATTTGTCACATCGACACGAATTAAGATCGCTATCGCTTTTCAGTTTATCAATACATAAAACATATTAGCTAACATAGCTATTACCAGACCAGTGGTGGCCCAGTGATTTAGGACCTGACTTACGTACTGTAGGTCGCGGGTTCAAACCCAGACAGGCGCTTTACTTTGTGTAATTTATTTCATCACCACTGCTCCGAAAACGGTGAAGGAAAACATTGTGAGGAAACCGATGTGTCCTGAACCACCGAATTCGAACATTTGTGACATCTACCATTGCATTGGGCCAGCGTAGTGGAGTACGGCTCCTTCCCTCTCTCGAAGAGGCAGCTTGTCCCTGCAGTGGGGAACTGTATTAAAAACGGCTGATTTATTATATTATTATTAATGTTAGCTTTCGTATAGTAAATCAATAATATATATTGCGTAGTTTCAGCATTTACCTTTTACAAACAAATCCTTCCATTTATATTTTATGATTAGTGTAGTTTATATGTATAGGTTGGCATTGTGTATGTCCTGAGGAGGACGAATGACATGTGACAAGGAGCGTTTTAGGTGTGAATATGGAGGGATATATGTCGGTAGTGGTAGAACTGGGTAATAAAATATGGATGGATTGCGTGATAGATGGCATGAGTAAGTCAGCCTAACCTTTAGTGTAATGAATCCTGAGAGACCTTTTTATAGCATGTATGACAGACGTACGGGCAGCGAATCTCCAGATGTTAAATGATCAGTGTACCGCATGCCTCGGAGTTGTGTTGCCAACCTTGAGAGTGGGATCGAGTGAGTTCTGCGTTTTCATTTGTAATCGTAAGATCGTGTTTTTTTTAAGAATATATTTTGTATTCGAATAATGACATATAGCGCCATCTCCATCCATTTATAGGTACCAATAAGATTTTGCATTTTTGACAACCAATTTATTATCCAGTGATAGCGATGGATAAGAAAGACAGAGAGAGATATATTTTTTGTGAAAAATTACATTTTTACGGATAAAACTGTATCGATAATAAATAATAATTAAAAAATAAAAACCGTATCTAAATACAAAATTTCATAAAAATCGTGAAATCCTTTTCCCAAAAAAGCCGCGTACAAATATACAAGAATTGCTTGCCTTATTGTGATAACTATTTTTAAGATTGGAAGGTGAAAAAAAAAATTAAAACTTTATTTATATGATTTAATTTTTCTTACTTGACTTTCTTTTCATCGGAATATTTTTCTGAGAGCAGTATAATATTTTTTATGATTGCTTAAATAAAAGCATGGTATTACTCTTCCTGAGTTCAATCAATTTTTCACGTCTCGTCGGATATTGCAGTGATCGAGTTTGCGATTAATATAAATTGTACTGGGCTCGGGTTCCTTTGTACGTGAATTGGAATATAATGGACAATAGTATCTGAAGAATACCCTTCGAAGGTTACTTCGATACAATGTATACTTCTTGTTTCCTATGGGGATAAAAAAAGGCCCCGAATAACTGTTGTTGATATGTTATTTGTTAAATAAATACGTAAACATATGTACATGGTTAGTGCAGTTAACGTCATTAGAAGCAATCCTTAAGAAGTACGTGGCGTGACTTTGAATTTAAGAATTAATAAGAGCTGTATAAGGGAAAAGTGTTGCTTAAAAGTGAATGTTATAATTAAAATTGAGAAAGGTATGCTTCGGTGGGCCGGGAATGTTGAAAGGATTACTAAAGAGAAAGTAACACGACAATATATATTTAAGAAAAGCAGTGGCAGTGTTGGTGGGGGACATCCCGGGAGAACTTACATATTTCGATCAGTTTAGTGACATACTAAATAAAGGCGATTTAAAAGGTACCCGTAGCCTACGAGCACATATGCTTAGATGTATGGATATAGAAAAAGCGAGAGTGTGTCAGGATCGCGCCAATTAGAAATCCTTCATTTCTGCCTACCATGGGTTGGCGTGATATTACGCCCGTAACCCAGTGTGATAGATAGACTCTTCATCCATACATTTTTTATATCATGCGCGTGTAATAAATATACTTAATGTACCAATTTTATATACATTGTATGTCTATATTGTTATAAATCAGAATGAGGATGTCGCTGAATGTGCTCAATTTCGCAACAAGCCAATGATGTTGCGTCGCGTGTAGATAACTAAGTTCAATGTTTGTGATTCATCATATAATGACGCCTTGCTCTCAAGACGCCATCTTGTTTATGGCCGCTACCGGCATGACGCATGCATTTCGATTCGGGGTTTTACCTGATACATTATGAAAAACGAACAGGTCACTCAAAGGTCTTTGGGAACAATGTCGTATGAATTTTCCTATAACCCACGAACTATGTGATTGTACCCGGGTTATCGACTCGTATCTAAGAGCACTCAAATATTTACTATGTAATTTGAAACTTGAGAGTCTATTGGCTTTATTGTATGACTTGTTGACTTAACATTTACTAAGTTAACACTATGTTTGACGCCATATTTATTTTGTATATTATTTTTAGGTAAGGGTAATAGAAAACGTCGCCTCTCACATACACCGCAAGTGGCGATTAAACCGAAAGTTCAAAAGCCAACTGTCAATATACCCGTGAATAATGTACAAAAACCACAATTAGTTGTAAAGGCACAACCCCAGAAACCTCTCAAGGTTACCAATATCCAGGTCATCAATCAGCAACCGACGAAGGTTTACTCGAAGCCGGTGGAGTCGGTCGCGCCACAGCGGAGAGTCATCAGGGTGGCCCCGATGGCGGGTAATCCCCGCTCCATCTTATTACCAGTAACAATTAAAGATATGAAGGACTTGAAATCTATTAAGATAATAAACGCTGCCGATTTCAAGAACGCTTCCAACATTAAACTGGCTGCGGCTAATTTGCTGTCGCAAAGGAAACTGCAGGAGCTGAAAGTGGATTCGCGCGGAGACTATGATTACGAGCACGGCAGCAATCATTGCGGTGAGTCCTCTCGATATTTTTATTGCCACTCGTTTGACTCGGCTCACGTTGATTGGCCGTAATTGTTTGAATTCGGTCGCGTGGCCATTGTTTTACAACTGTGCACTGTGGTCGTTGTACTGTCAATTCAAAATGTTCAATATTTATCATCAAACTGTTATGAAAGTTCAAACAGCTTTATGTTTATTATTGATTTTTAATTGTTTGTATGAAAGAGTTATTTTATTCCAAAAATATGTCCCTATATAAAGCCGGTCGTTGCCAGATAATCAATGCTTAAATGAAATCTTAATTATTTTATTTAAATAAAAAATTCTTGCAAGTGATGTGATCTTTATGTTACCAAATGAGATAGGTAAACATTTATATTGCGTTTAAAATCCTTGATTTATAAAATTCGTAAAACGTTTACTTTCTCAGATTCGTAACACAATTGAAAACGTGAGACCCGTTTTCTTAGGTCCAACACCTTTAGAAGATTATTTAGTAAAGGATTTTCAAATCTATCCACGTATACACGTATAAATAGAAAGCTTTTACATCTTTAAACCATTCAGTATATACAGCGAACGCAATTTATATCTGTTTATAAATGTCACATACTGGTAGTTCGCTATATTAAAAAACAAACATAAAAAAACGTCACACACGTTTTCATCAGCTTTCGAATCGAAGCCAATACAGAAGATAATAAGGACTAAAATCATTAAACGTAGTAATGTGTATTGTCTGTGGTACAATTTCAATGTTGCAACATTAATAATAATAAAAATAATTGTTCCTAATATATATAAAGCTAGATATATAACTTCAGTTACAAGGTATCCGTTATATTCATTTCTAGTTAATTTTTAATTGGGCTTGATGCCCAATTAAAAACTAAAGTTTTGGGTGAACTAGTAACAATGTTGTAATGAATTGAGAGCGTTTTCCATACATTAAAGTAAAAGTTCAGAGACAACCAGCATTATTAACATTGTTATATAAAATGTTTGTTATTGTTCATTTAATATCTAGATCTCCTAGCTTTGGCACGGCTGCCTCACTGACAGCTTAATCTCCATTCAGACAGGTCTATGTTAAACAGTTGACTTCTGAATTCAGTTGAAATTTTAAGTGAATCGTAAACGGAATGTTAGCTTAAGTTTCAGTTAGGTATTAATTTATTAGTTATCATTATTATTAGTTTGTCCATTATGTATGTATCTATTGAAAAAAAATATTTCAACATAATTAATTTCGAAAAAATTACATTTTAAAGACTGATGACTACGTTTTTTGTCCTAATATCCTGACCACGATACTTAGGATAAATAAGTTTATTTTAAGATTTAGAATAACGCCATATAGTTATAAATTGCTAAAATTTAGTTTACTTAACTAGTTTACCTCCTTCTTTTTTAAGATTGTATAGTTATCAAAACTTTCTTACGCTAATTACATTTTTGGTTGTGTTGCCAGTCGCTTTATAAATTGCTAAATTATAATTTCTCCTCTAGACGACTCCGGTAGTGATAGAAGCGACGATGAGGACGATCCTAAAGAGAGCAAACTACCCGACGGCAAGAACGGCTACCCGCGTCTCGTTCTAACGGCCGAAGAAAGGCGGCTGCTGGCGAAGGAGGGGATATCTCTCCCCACCAGCTACCCCCTCACCAAGCAGGAGGAGAGAGAGCTGAAGAGGATTCGTCGCAAGATCAGGAATAAGATATCGGCCCAGGACTCCCGTAAGCGCAAGAAGGAATACGTTGATGGACTTGAGGATAGGTAAGATTAATACATCTTGATACTTAAATTCCCACATAGCAATCGATATCCGGCTTAGAGTTATAGTCATATTAGACCCAAATGTGGCAGTGAGTCTACTGCTGTCAACCAAGACCTAGAGACCCGAAAACAAATTGTGGTTTTGTAAACAACTAGACCCACAAATTGGGCCTGATTTTTTAAAGCCTATCCTAATTATAATGATGTATTACCTTTTATCCTGAAATTAAAACTTTCCGAGGTACATAAAAGCTTCATTAACAATATCGGTTGCCTTGGCAATGTTTTATGTTTTTACAATAACAACTTTTTGACACATGTTACCTACAATTCGATGTTATTATACGCGGAGTTATCTTACAAAACTTTACAATATGGAAAGCGACAAACAGCTGGTGCAAAATAAAACTATGGCGTTGTAAAATACTTTTCAACTGATATATTTTTGAAGAAATAAGAACATAATAGAAAAAGGTTTCAACGCAAATAAAAGACGTATTGTTTCGTTTTGAAATGACGTTCATTATAAGGTTAAATTGTCGCGTGAAAATTTTCCTTGTGTACTCAATTGTCCCTTCAAGGTTTGTTTGTTTGTCGTGTTGTAGAATAATTCACGTGCTTCAATAATATATTTAAAATAATTCCAAACCCAGTAAAACTATAGTTTTACTTGGTTTGAATTATTTTAAAAACTACTAAAGATTTCCGTAAATTGAAGTCGGTTTCATAAGAAATTAATTCGCGAAAATCTTGAATAACTCTGAAATCACTTATCGAATCTGATCAAATTTAAATAGAACCAAACTGTATACAAAAACTATCTATTGCAAAATTATAATAAAATCGTTTCATAAATGTCGAAGTTTTGAGGTAACAAACATAAAAAATATCAAGCGAATTGAGAACTTCCTTTGTAGTCGGTTGAAAACACGCAACACTCGATGATAAAACACATAACTGATGTAATTGTTGTATAGTTAGGTGGTTATACCTTTTATTTAAAGTTTGAAGGAGGTCTAATATAAACTGTTTCAAAATGATCAAGATTAGCTAGTAACTGAAGGCTATGTTCACAGAGTGAAGCAATGCACGGTAGAGAACCAGACATTGATGAGAAGGATCAAGTTGCTGCAGTCGCAGAATCACACGCTCTCCGCGCAATTGAAGAGGTTACAGGTAATGTTTCCATAATAATAATACCTTTTCCCACGTATGGTGTCGGCACAGTAAGTCCCTAGTCCATGATTGTATAAGGTTTTCACTGTACAGTTTTTAACGAACGGCCGGCCGACGCCAATCGTTTGGCATGTATATGAAATATTAGTGGTTTATCGAAATAAGTTTTAAGTAACTCTACGTTTAATATTTCTTTTAATAAATCCAACTAAGCATGAGCTGTGCTGGGACGTGGTTCTCGACAATAATCGTATCGTCGTCTTAAAATCGTGTATCGAAAATATCTTTCTCTCTATCTTTCTTATATGAAAAAATTGAGATGACAATATGTTTTATGTGAATGTGTTCGGTGTAAACCTACGGTAAACATTATTTGATGTGCAACTAAGCATTATGTAGACATAAAACGGGAGAGAAACAGAGGTTTTCATTATTTACTGTTGAACGGATAAAGCGAATGGAGATAACTAATATAAAATAGGTTTCGCACGTGATATTCCCGATTCACCCGGCGCGTCCGCGTCTGCGGGAGACGAGAGACGGAAATTAAATGGAATTGTTGATTTTCTGCAATCCACACCGTCTTCTGATATCGGCGAGAATCGTGACGCGATGTTTTTACATTTATCAAACTGAATCTGATTTAAGGGAAATATTTGGTTCATATAAAATGATGGACATAATCAGTAACATATCCAGAATTGCGCTTTAGGATAGTATACCGGGGGAGGGTAAACATTTTGTAAATTCTAACGATTTAAGTCCCATGGACGCTTATTTACATAATTTTACAATTTGTTCAATTTTGAAAAGAGGATATGAAGAAGACATAAAAATATGAAAAAAATCTTATTTCCGTTTCAAGTAAATTACTAAAGAAGTCTTACATGTAGAGTAAACAAACATAACAGGATTTAAACTATTGTCATACACTGGAAATTGATGAGACTTGCAAAAATGCGTTACTCTCTAAAGGCGTTATCCTAAACTTAAAGTACCGTTTTGAAATACGGCTAACACTTACATGTTATTCGGTATAACATACTATATGTAGTTGCATATGGTATGTTAACTAGTTAGCATAATGGATTAAATTCCTTGTGAGTTACCCAGATAGATAAACAATTAAGAATGTTTGTGCGTTCTAGAAATTTCTGTACGAATAACTATTAAATGCTACGTAACCTAAGCAATATACCAAAGACGATACACCTTTTTTAATGCTATCTGTTCAAGCTGTCGGTAGCCACCAATCATATCAGATCCATTGGTCGAGTTTTAATCAGCGTAAGTGGATGGGAGATGGATTAATTTAATTTCCAAGCAGGTTTTGATACCGCCCCACCCGCAGGCGAGGAAATAAAATAGAAATAGGGGTCAATAATGTTATAAAGTGACCCAATTAAGTAACGAGAAATTCCGTGCAACGGGGGCAGCAACGAGACCGAATCGTTGATATTTGCTTCAGGGCTTCTAATGGAAAGTATTTATTAAATTAAAATAGTGCATAACATTTTATATTTGCTTTGATTCTTCGTGTTTTTGAACAGTACACGAGGTACACAAATATTAAGCTTGAATTCGGGTCCTTTGGAATTACTAAATCTCGAAGATATATCCGATACTCGCTTTCAAACTTATTGCGAAGCCAACGTTAAGGAATATGAGAATCGCATCGCATCTCGATAAGGAATAGCACACACTCTTATCCTTTAAGAAATCGTATAGGATGGAATCTTCAGACGGCAGCGATGGCCTCCGGTGTATTTATAACACCTATTATGACGATTATACGCAACAGGCATCAAGAAATGTATTAATATATGATATAACAAGGTTTGACTGCCGTAGAGCATTCCGGATCCAAATAATAATTGAGATAATAGAACTGAAAAGTTCGAACAATTCAAACAGTTCTTACGTTTTCATTCGTTCGGAAATTTTTACAGTTAATTTACGTTTTGAAATTCAAATTCATGTTATATTTTAAAAGCAGTATTTACTCGACATAAACACAACGAGTCGACTTTAAATTTTACATTGAACGTTTCCGAACGCAATATTTCCGCCGTCCGACCCGGCCGCTTATCGTTCATTCGAGCGGCGCTCGAGTGACGCTCGCATTGTCCGCGTCAAATTTACTGCACATTTAAACAAAAAGCTATCGCGTAATGGCGGATGCCGTTGCGTTTTGCTGTTTTAACTCGATGCGAAAATACATTTTCGGCCTCTGTTTACATTTAATAATGGAATTTCTTTTAGGAATGAAATTAATAAACACTCGTATACATTTTAACGTTAACCCAACTGGTGAGGACAGTATTTCTGTCCATTCTTTTGTTATAAATGCAATTACAATCAGGCTGACTGACTGATTCCTTATACATCTCCCTTGCTTCTATATAAGCTTCTTACCCTTACCTCGAAATTCATTTTATTTATTTATAGATGCTTAATTCAGTTCAATTTAAGAACTGTTCTCTGGTCTGCTTTCTGTTTTATTTGTTCCATAAAAGACCTTCTCGACCTTTCTCTATCCTCCTATATTTATATTATATTGTATATTCTAAAATATATTGTGTTTATAAGATCGTCGTTGTATCAGGTGTCCCATTTCCCCCCTACGGTTCTCTATGGTTTCTGTCAAATATTTGATAGATTGTAATAACTTAGGAATATTTGTTTTAACCATTCCAACTAATCTTGTGCTAGGACACGGTTCACGACAATAGTTGAATGGCGGATTCTAAACCGCGATTAGATACATGTCTTGTTTAGAATCACATGACTATAGAACATGGGACATTTGTAAATTGCCACAAAATGTGTCCATCTTTTGGCTTGTCTATGGATAGGTAGTGTAGTTCGTGAATGCTATTTATTCCTTAAACTGGTTGGCAGTTACTTTGATTCTGCTGTGGATCACGTGTCTTGATATAATTTTGTTCAATTATTACTTTTTAAAATAAGGAAATGTGATTGTTTCCTTTAGTTATATCTATACTTGAGATAACGGCTTATAGATAAATTTATTATTGTTATATTAAGATAAAGTTATTATCAGAATAATGATATGATTATTATTTTATTTTAAATTTCATTATAGCATCACCCGTTATTAGTGGACACACAGTCTATGATCCTGTATTGCAAAGCATAGTTGTCAAGGTTTAAGGTCCCTGTTTCGGGCTCGCGCTGTGGTCAGTATTGTCCCACAGCATTGTCTTCTCAAAAAATGTGGTATCTTGAGATTTCTCCCCCGCTCCAATCCTAAAAGAGGCAGATGAAATAGCCATTGATTTGTACTATTAAAAATATTTGATTATGATCATAAGTGGTTTTCTTTATTTAATAACATCACATATTTAAATGACCTTCAGAAGTCCGGTCAGAAATGTAAGTGTTGATATACAAATATATTTTACCTATTTTTTAATATTATTATTGTTTACATATCACGACGTAAAGTTTATTAAATGACGTCACAGATAGCTGCAGCTGGCGGTAATGGGACAGTTTATCGGGCCATTAATCAAGTGAATTGCGATGATGTTGCTGCCCGCGGTACAATCACGATCACAAAAACGTCGACAGATTCAATATTTGCATTTAACATGTATTTCTAGTAAATTAAATACGACGAGTAATTAGGGTCGAGTAAATAGTAACCTAGGGGTCCAAACAGTCAGAGAGTAATATTTTTGAAAATCAAAAATATTTTCGTGTTTTTCCCTTTACATGTAAGCGTCTACAAAATCGGGGTACCCGGCGGAGGAATCAAACATGTATAGGTGTACGCGCTTATTGTTTTTTAGCTATCAAACTGTGGACTGTTTTTCGTGTTTGCTACCCTATATGGGATGAAATTATGATGGAGTTAGTTTCTTCCCGACTTCGCACGATTTGTTCGAAATCAAAATTCACAGGATCACCCGTTACGCCGAAGATTCCCTAAAAACTAAATCGTTATATGTCCAGCCGTTTCGGAATCTATAGGGAACATATGTAAATACATACACACATCGCCTTTATATATAGAAGATTAATGTATTAGCCAAACATCAGTGAATAACTGTCTAATAACATTTTTATAAAATACATGTATAAGGCGAGTAAAAGCAAAATCAGCTACATCCGGTACGTACCACATTCATGCGGGTCAGATTTTACCTTATGTCGCTACTTCACCTTTTGATAACAATAACTTTAACTAACGTCATGTGTTTAGATGTGATTATTATTATTTATTAATAACCTTTTTACACCTTTGAACATGTGTAATTGTTGTTGTCACTGTCTTTGGAACATCCACGTGCACTCGAATCGCCTCACTTTATTTAACATATTTACAGGCGCTTTTGATTTACATTTGTAAATTAATAAAAATTATTCGTAATCCAAATAATAGTTTAGTTTTGTGCTGTTTGTATCATCTATCTAATTTTTAATTGTTTTTTTTTTGGATATGTTTTAATTTTCATCTAATTTTTCACGTTTTAAATTTTAATATATTTTTACACACGCTTTAGTACTCGTTATACTAACTGCCTTTCCCTACATCTCTTAAAATTGGAAAATCGTAGGATTTTCCAAGTGTAGACTTTTGCTAAGTAAGTATACCTTGCTCCATAGCAAGATATGATTTTCGTAAAAAAACAAACATCATAGCATACATGGCCGCCATTGCATTTTTTATACTTTCATTAGAAACATGTTACACAATTTCACTTCATTTTCTCTCAAATCGTGAGATAAAGTAAAGTGAAATTGTGTAATGTGAAGGACACCTAATGTTATAAGGTAATGGGAGAAAAAGTTGTTTTTCGAAAATATTAAGGAATTTAAGAAGTTAAAAGTAAAAACCTTTGTTTACAAAAATCAATTA
>JWHW01025868.1:419592-465964 GCA_000931545.1 Papilio glaucus
GGGGGGGGGGGGAATAGTTTCACCGTGTTACGCTTGAGAGCTGACTGACTTATAGAAATAATATTTAAGTTCTATGTTAATATTAAATAATTTAAAAATAAGAAGAACAATTTCTTAGTGTCACGCTAAATAAGTCGTATCACTTAACTATGAATCAGATAAAACTGTTGATGATTATTTAAAGCAGATTTAACAGTGGTAGATTCCGCAACTACTTCCGTTGCAACATCTGTTGCACGAATGGACCAGCTCGACCGGTGAAATACCACGACCTCACAGAAGACATGCGTGCAGTAGACGTATTCTATACATATTACCTGATGAGTAGGGTTGCGAAGGCCCAATTTCAGTCCTCTTCCTTTTCCCAATCTTTCCCTAAGGACAGGATGGGAAGGAGAAGAGGATTGGAATGGGACGAGATAGATACCGTCGTGTATACGTCCATTAAAGGTAGGCAACGCATTTGCGACTCATTTGCTTGTTGCGGATGCCCATTGGTTAGTCAGCAGTCTCTTATTATCAGATGACCCGTTCGCTCGTTTGCCACCTTGTTCCATTGAAAAATACAGTGACAACATTTACACCATTGTCGAGTTATTAGTCGATTGAGTGAGGGATAAGTATCAGGCAAAAAGCAACCGACGGACTACCCTTTTATTTTGGTCGTGTAAAACATAAAATGGGTGTAATGTGACTTATATACATTATTTATCTTCTGACGACTCACATTTAGCTAGAGGGATATTAATTTTCAAAAATGTGTATTATATTTCGATAAACTACGTAGTATCACAAGAATGTTTAGGCGCGTGACTGTACCAAACTAGGGGCGTACTCACCAGCTGCATGGCGATCATTAATACAGTCTTTAGAGAGAAACGTCGGCCGCACAGATCGAAGAGATCCTCCAGTGACGGCCCGAGGAGCTCCATCACCAGGGCATTGTATTTACCGCACGGCCCGAAGTAGTACACCTCGGGGATACCTTCCGCTGTTGATGGGGCTGATGGACCACGGACCAGGAGATAAGGGAACGGACGGGAGAGAGAGAAGGACGGGGCGTAACAAATTAATACTCACGTAACAACAACGAGCATTGCTCTCGCTTGCACACCTGCTCGACACAACACAATACCCGATAAACGATTTAAAAAAACAGGTCAAAGCGCAAGAGCATTGCTACGTGGAACGAAAATAATTCCATAAATAGAATAGTAAAACATGGTTAGCAATCCGAATGTTAACACCATGATCACGGGTTGCAAGTGCCCTCGCGAGATCTGAAAATCGCGAAATCAGAAAGTCAATGTATAATAAATGATTATCGGCTACGGTGTTGTGTCAATAAAACAATCACCTAACTACGGTAGTACCAATGGTCGATGATGGCACTTACGAGTTGCATTGCAATCAATAGGACCGTCTTGAGCCGGAACCTTCGGCCGCAATGAACGAATAGATCTTCGAGCGAGGGCCCTAACAACTCCATGACCATGGCGTTGTAGCGGCCGCCACATGTTCCCAAGTAGTACACTTTTGGTATGCCCTCTAAGATACATATAAAAGTCAATAATCCCAAATTACTAAAGAAATAAATAGAGTAACTAAATTAAATGAGATCATAAATATATTCAATGGGAATGTAATATTTTTTAATAAAAGACGATTGCCGACAGTATTTTTGTGATACACTAAATCAAATCTTGTCGGCATGACTGATAAGCGATTTGTCATAGCCAGGGAGCCACATCTACCTAATTACATCGATCAAACTGGTTTTCGTCCTATCTTAGTGTTACATAAGACCTTGAAATAAAAAAGTATATATTAACAATACATATCCACCATTTTTGTACATACAGTAAGGCCAGCGAGACGATATAAGGAATGTAAATAACTTACGTCCCGACAATAATAAAAGTAACTTGCATCTATACTTTACTTCAAACACACACATATCGGACGAGTCTTTGAAGGTTACTTTGAGAGTTGACAATAGTGAGTTTTGAATAGAAATTCAACTTAGTGTGTTACTTTCTAACATAAGACAATAACTTATTTGCTGACAAATTTACCCGTGTGCAGAAGGTTATAAAAGTAGATGACATTTTTGAACAATTGAAGGCATTGTCGACACAATGATACAATAGACAGTTTCATGATCAGAGACTGATTCTAATCAAAACATTTCTTACATAAAAGGGCGGTTAGTAAGTATGATATAACACGTGCGATCCGAACGATCCGAACTAATTGGGAGATGAGTGTTCAGAAAACCGGATTCTCTTACTATGATTTACTCGAATAATCAAACTATGTACTTTTGCAATATCTATGTATATAAAAGGCGATGTGCGTATGTATTATTCCGACTCCGTAACGGCTCGACCGATGTTAATGAAAATTTTAGAAAACGTTCAGATTGGCCCAGATTGGCGATGGGATCAATATAATTAGTTCTACCCGAGCGAAGCCGCGGCGGGCAACAGTACTTTTATAATTTAGTAAGTAGAAATATATGAAGACGAGAGGTTAGTGAACAAATGTTGTTTAATCAACATTATACAATATGCCTATAAAAGTAAAGTTTGAGGAAGTCCTTAATTGTGGTCTGGAAGTGGGTCTACTCTCTCGGCTCAAATAGCTAACTGGCACTTTCTTCTTTCATCTTTTATCGGATTTCGTTCGGATAATCGACGCTTTACTGTATTCTTTTTTTCATCTGAAGGTCGAATGATATTTTTGTTTACATTTTTTATATCGTCTCGTTGACCTTAATTTATTAGAAACATTTATAAATTATAGTACAGCACTTTGTACAGTACTTTGTATCGTGTGCCGTGACGATAATTAAGAATTAATCACAGGCACAAGGCACACTAATATCGGTGGGTTATCGTGTTCTGATATGATAAGTCGTCACTTCTTTGAGTAGTATTGGTTTTTGTACGTGATAATATATTCGCCTATGCTATTTCTAAAATAAATTGTTTGTATAAAAATACACAACAAAAGTAAACAGTGGATTCAATCACAACGTATTCATTTTTTTTTGTAATAAATCTCATTTATCTAAATGTAATAAATAAATAAAACGTATTTGCATCTTTGTTAGAATTGTTTGATGATAAATGTGAAGATTACAAGTTCTAGGCGTTTTTATTGTTCGGGTCTTAAACTGAACGAGCCATAGCTACGTTCAACACTTTCGTCACTGGCATAGAAAAATCGTCACACAAATAGATCGCATGTTACTCAGCTATGCTAATTGGCGTGCTTATAAACAATTACCCGCCGGTTAGCGGCCTTTGACAAGGAGTTACGAGTACTCTATTAAGTTACGTGATAATGTACAGTCGCGTACATTAATATGTTCTAAAATATTTCCTGGAAAATTGCAGTAATTCGTCAAAAATATTCCGTTTTATTATAGGTATTTATAAAAGCTAGTTATTATTAATTCCTCCTAATAGATAATTACTTCAAGTAGGCTATTAGTTTTCAACTTTTTATCTGTGTGCCGTCTATAACAATTTTGATCAAAACTTCTTTTAATAGGTATACTTCAAAGAATCAAAAAAAAATCACCTCTATTCTGGTTGCTGGTGGTTACTGATATAAATTTACATGTCCGATTTAACCGTCATATTTTGCCTTTTGCGTATTTATATTTTTCTCTAATATCCAATTAATATATGCACATTAAAATTTGTTAAGCGCTTGAAGCCTAAACAAATAGACGGAGTTTCCTTTGCACTTATTAGTATGTATTGATCGTAGATACGTTCTTCGAAGCATTTTAAAAAACAAAGGAACATTTTCGCGGTTTAACTACACTAACAACTAACACAAAACCTGAAGTTATTAAATACATCTGAAATATATATTTTTTTAACAATGATCCAAACGTTAATGTAGGCGACTGTACATTATGAATGCTACGAATATGCAACACTTACCGTGCGTGCCTAGTAACTTGTAAAATCGGTACTCTAGGTGTAGTTGTGGAGCCTTGGATTTCATAGGCTCCATCTTAATCGCTACATGTTCATTGTTGTAGAGGTTCTTCCCTGTGAACGAAACAAAAAATGTATATTAAACAAACGTCCTCTCCGTAACGTCGTTAAAAACTAAATTTATGGGCGTGACTAATCAAAAATATTAAGATGCTTCCACACAAAAAACGTATACAAAGCGATTTAGTTATCTTAAATTGTCTTTCAAACATCAATAAAATATATTTTTATGGAAACATTTTGCTCATATACTCGTATAATAAGTAGTAAATATACAGTATAATAAATGTTCTTTCATTTTATAAGGCGAACTTCTCCCTCACTTCTTTTTAAAATCCTTCTTAACCTTTTCAACCAAATATATTATTCAATACAAAGATTTTGCAACAATATATTTCTGATGTGTCATAAGATAAGAACGCTTCTATATAAATTCATGAAAGACAAATTGAAAATCACATTTTCGTTGTCGGTGCTAACATTCTCATCACAACTATGTTATTGACAATATATCACATTTAATAAACATCCTAACTTATAAATGCAAATGTGAGTTTGTTTGTTTGTTACGCTTTAATTCCTTAACGACTCAATCGATCATTATGAAATTTTGCACACATGTTTCAGAGATACAGAAAATGACATAGGACATTTTATCCCGAGAACACTTCGCAAGGAATAGGAAAATTAAACAATATAGGTTGTGATGGTAACGTATGACATGACAATAACATCATGTTGACATTTTCCTATCATTTCAAATTATTTTACGAGAAATCAAGTTATAAAAATTTCGATCGAGGAAGATAACAAATGCGTGCGAAGCCGCGTGCAACAGCCAGTCTAATTATAATTAAAAATATCTTTATTTCCATGAAAATATGTTTTTAACTACCACCGGGTTATCAAACTGTAATGACTAAAATTAAAAACGAAAACATTCTGCATAACGTAACTGTTCTGTCATAACAATCGCAATCATTGAATTGATAAAAACGTGATTGATTTCTCTGTTACGTTTTATGTACGTGGAAAGCTGCCCTCATACAATAATCATTTGTGTATCTTTGTTATTGAATCCAGAACCACAGACTATGCTAAAAAATTAACACACATAAATGTTTCATGATGTCGTATTTTCGCTTACCGTCGGTTTACACCGCCGAAAACATTCACACAAAACATATTGTCATCACTGTTTTTTAGATAAAGATAGAAAGAGAGATAAACCTTGTATCGCGACAAGTTTCTACGCCAGTGGAAAATCGTGGTTAGTGTGCGACTATCTTTACACTCGACTGCTTTTAAATATCAACACAGATTTAGTGTACGATGCTACTGGAGACTGACGAGACGGTCGTTAAAAATAGCAACAATAGATCGAAGGTATAGTACACAACGTTCCCGCACCATATGTCCACATAACGTCCTCGACTCGACAGCACATGATTCTATTACAATGCAATTATCGCACTACAAAATCTGTATGCCTATTACAGTGTAACAAACCGATTTTGACAGCTTAGATTAGAACAAATAAACTTAAATGAAAAGAAAAACTTTCTTAGGACGTACAAGTAATTATTTTAAAATATTTACACAAATTATAAGTTCATAAATTTTTAAATAGAATATATTAAACAACCTTGTTATTTTGTGACAACTAATTAAGTCTATTTCTTCGTCATGACTCACTCCGTTAAAATTATTCATGATAGACAAGGTTAAACCTATTGTTGTGAATTCCCTATACTGATATTATAACGTGAAAAGATTTGTTTGTTCCGGATAAACTAAAAAGTATTGTACTTGTTTTAAAAATTCTTTCGAAATTCTTAAAAGCTTAAAAAACACAGACTGAAGAGTTACCCTTGTGACCGTGGGATATTCAGCCTTCTATTCACTGATTCCAATCAATTTAAATATAAATTCACCTCGGAAAAACGTAAAAGCATTGTTGTCATTCTTTCGCCGTACTCAAGGTTAACTGTGCGCGTCGTAAGAATAACGGAAATTCTTGCAGGATATTTTCTTTTCTCGGATATCGATAGCTAAGAAACTCCACAGTCAAACAGTTTTTATGATGTAAGGAGAAATGAGCACTCTGTCTGTCGGTAGACCTTTACAAATTTTATTTTATTAACCAGAGTGTTATTAATGATTCGTGCTAATATCCCTAATGGTTTTCTCAGTTTTATAAGAAAAAACTTATACTTCTCCGCTTCCTGACCTTTGTAGTAAGACAATAAAACGTAAATATATTTTCGTTCCTTCATTACGTATAGTAAATGTTTCTCATTTTCCTTCATTAAGTATAGTAAAGTACCGCCGCCTCTGAACTTGCATATTGTAGCTAATATATCTTCATTTCACAAAGTGATAGAAAAACTAAACTCTCTTGTCTCCTTCAACCTTCAACGTCCGACAAAGCGCGTGCTACGCTTCTAATGTAGTAATCTATACATATAATAAAAATGTAACTGATCGCTGTCTGTACATGGAAGATAATTGAGATAAACTATTATTGGGGGCATTCATAAACGCAATAAAACCCAAAACAGTGGTTATTAGAATTTTTGTCTGTTCGTTTGTTTGTCTGTGCGTTTGTTACCACTAATCTCAGAAACGGCTTAACCGATTTTGGTGCGGTTTTCACTAATGTATTGTGGTAGCCTTCACTTAACATTTTAGTTCATATTATTTTGTTTTATCTCAATTGGTTCATAAATAAAAAAGTTATATCAATTTAAAGAACCATGTCAAACATTACTTCCATAAAAATGCTATAAAATAGAGTACTATTAAGCAGCTAATATCATTTCGTTTAAGTAAAATTGCTGGGCGGATGAAACCGCGGGGCAAAGCTAGTCTGTAATATATTTCGTCGTATAAAATCTAAGAACCTCTTTTTTGCAGAGATGTATTGAAAGTGTAGACTAAAACATTCGATGACTAAGTAACTCATTATCATTTAACAAAATCGTCTTATCAACTACCAAAACAACAATAGCCTATGAATATACACCCGCGACTATTAATTAGTGTAATGAAGCGGTGAACAGTAGACATTATTTAAATCGTCTATGCGCTTCCACTTTCAACTAAAGTTTTTTAAATGGTAGCCTATTTCTACCTTATTATCCCCCTGTACATATTTTGAGGCATGTTAATTTATAATCATATTGGAAGTTAAAAAAGAAATATTTTTAGAGCAAATTGATCCAAATAGATTGGAATAACACCTACTGGAAAATGTGGGAAGAAACTCAGAAGTTATTTTTAGCAGCAATTGTTGTACATCACTTTTTCCACGAAAAACTAACCTACGCGATAATAAACATTTTATTATTCAATTTCATTCATTGTGTGACTCATACTGTCGTTCTATAATAGCATTCTCTAATTAAGACTCAAATATTTTAGATTAATGAAAGTAGTGATAAATAAAATGGTTATCACAATTAAAATAATAGTAATAAAATGAATCTGAAGAGTGTGGGGAGAAGAGAGAGAGACTATGGATTTTATTTTTAACACGGTTCTGACGGAACTCTTACTTAAGTAACAAGCCATTACTTGTGAAGTCAATTAATGTCGAAAATTTTGGGCAGCCTCTCTGATGGCTTTGAAAGTCAAAGAAACCTTTAACTGAATTAAAGAAACATTATCATTTTGATCGTGTTACTAGGGTTGCCACCCTTAAATTGTACTTTATCTTTGGTGTGGGAACGTAATATTTTACGAAACATCCTACCTACGTCAAAATAATTTAATTAAATAATAATAGATTAGATTTCGTTTACAAACAAAATAGACTTTAAATTACCGTATAAAGGAGCGACATTATTGTAGTGTTACTTGTCACGATATCCGATATATTTTTTAGTCTGTTACCATTATTTTTATATTGAAATTGTGCAAACTAGTTCCGACACGATGTTGTGACGCACAGACCGGCAGTTACTGTATCCCTGACGAGAAAACTAGTTCACGTTATTGTAATAACGGAGTCAACTTGAAGATATACATTTATACAGATATACACTATACTGTATTCCTTACTATGTTAAGAACAGTTCTACAAAAGCTCTAGCCAATCGTGCACCAGTATTGTAACCAGTCATAAAATTGTTTTGACCAATGTTAATGTCAATTTTATAGCATGTACTTACAATTTTTCTTAAACACGACTATAAGGATGCCAGTACCGCAGTATCTTTTTTCGTACTTATAAAACTTAGGCTTAACTCACACACGTCAGTCACGTTACGAGCTGAGCGTCTTAGGCAAAGTTGTGAACTGAGCGAATAATTCACAATTTATCTTGTCATTTCTCGTCAATTTATAAGCTATAGAAGTCAAATCGTCAAATGTACTACGTTAAAGTTTAAGGAAGGAAGACAAATATAGGTTTGCTATATAATATGAACATGATTGTTTTATAATAATAATATCTTAAAATTTTGTTTATCAAAGAAAAATACGTTTCTTGTGTTTGATCTGAAACGAAATTGAAATCAAATTGTCTATGATTCGTTCAGTGCACAATTTCCTGACAGTTTATAACATGCCTAGTCCTATTATAAACTGACGAAGTTTACGCATAGATGTCACGGACAAGTGCTCCGTTACCTGTGCGAAGCCGAGGCGCAAACTAATACGGTTACAATTACTCCAAATTAACTGTTGTCCATAAGGAGTTATCGTGACGTTGACTGATCGGGGACGATAATGTGACTGATGTTTGTACACGACTGTCACTGCGATCTAAAACGTATGTTTGAAGAAGACTAACTACACTACTTACTATCAAGTTGACAGCCATGTCAAATCAATTACAATTTCTTAGAGAAAAAAAAGCTGAAGATCTAACAACTCAAATGATATTTGATCAGACATTTGACAGCTAGCTAGCAAAATTTTTGGTTTAACCTTTCAGAAACCGGACGACTAAAGACAAACGAATGGAATCCGGGACATAGTCTTTACTGAACATGTTCACTTTTTATAACTAGTGTCGCGTTACGTTTAAAGTATTAGAATTATATGTATTAAACAGAACTAAAAATGTCACGAGCAAAGTAAGGAGCAACTAATTGTTACATCTAGCATATTGTTTAAAGCTGAAACGAAATTTTATTTGATGTTAGTTCCAAGGACACATCGTTTGACTTCGGAAGTAATGACTTTAGCCATAAGTCGTAAAATTCATGTCTTTATTATCTTACTAATATAATCACTTTCAGTGTCTTAATGCACCACACCCGACACATACACTCATAGACAATGTGTTTGAACCAGTGTAGTTTTCGATCTACACTGGGTCAAACACACTATCTGTGTAGTTCACACACACACTATTGGGTAGCTTATAAAATATAAATCTAAGTATAGTATTTATAATTATATGTTAGCTATAGGAGTGGGCGTTATTACACATACATAGTTGTCAAAACGGTGATCGCGTCTGGATAACAGCAACGTTATGGCAATATTTTAAAACTATCTACTCTATCGCTGTGTTCGCAACGCAAAGGCACTTGCAAAATAGAAATAGAGACATTGCGGCGTTGTCAGGTCTAGTGCGTGAGCTATGACCGACACTATGACAAACTTTAAGTTATCATATATTAAATAAAATGTGGATAGATGTAAAGAAAGTAAACATAACAATGTAAATAATTATTTGATTAAATGTGCATACATAAAATGAACTTCTAAGTATGCCTGTCTGTACTACCAATATACTACTTTTACTAACTAATAAAAAAGTCCTAAGCCTGAAAAAGTATGAAGGGAAGTTCACTTTATATTTAATTTGTAGTAATCAATAGTCTGTATTGTATTCTGTAACGTTTGATACGTTGCAACGTGTAAACGCTCCGTTTAAAAATAATAGATAGTTATGAAAATAGATAGTTGTCCCAAACGATTTTGATATATCAATAACGCTTCGTTACGTTATGCAGAAATCACGCAACGACCCATAACTAGTTAGATATTTATAAGTAACCAAACTTTTCAACTAGTGATTACTGATCCGAAGCATATTTATATAAGATTTTGTGGTAGCTTGGTACCAAAAGCTCATCATGAACATGTATCTTTTTAGTAAGCATACAAACGTAACATAGCCATCAAAAAAATTACCGGTAATGTCAAACGTTGCAATCCCGCTCGAGTATTTCTTAGTAAAATCGACGACTGAATCACACGTTAGGGAGATCGCGGGTCAATGACATTGTGACTAATCACAACGCTCTATGCGACTGGAGAATGCTACAGTTCGATCGATGGTGCCGATGGGCTCGTAAAAACTGGCGCATACATTTTATTATCTACTAACCCCGTCTTCACTCGGGTAGCACAGCATATAATACGCCAATATTTTAACACGGTGTGTATGTATGTATGAACTTCACTTTGAACCCCTTCAAAACGTCGAATTAATTTGAAACCTTACACATTTATCAAGGACCAATAAAATTTAATTGAAGTTACAGTATTTTTTAGTGATTAAAACTATTAAATAATAATATTTTTAATCTATCAGATCTTTTTCAACAATCATCACATTTTAGCCAATTTAAACTAAACTGTAATGAAGTATGGCTTTAAGCCCTATCCATGAATAAATCCGTCTTTTGGTGAAAACCGCGTGAAAATCGTTAAAACAGAAACTTTGCTTGCTTCTGAACGTGAAGACTTCTATAACATCCTCGATTTACTGTTACAGTTAAGTGGTACATAAGTTTTAAAGTACATGAGTACGAATGTGCTACGATATTAAATAAGATTCTTTGATATGATCGTGCGCGGCGCATTAGTGATGACAAACTGGATAAAACTATAGGGATAGTCATTCAAGTCTGTACAAATCGAACGATAAAACAAACGCCTCGAGTCAAGATAACCTATTCAATAAAAATTTCCTCTCAATTCAGTGAATTTTAATTGCATGCTGTTTTATAATCATCATCAGCAAGAACAAAACATTGTTATTTACAGTAACTACAAGAGTGCCAGTTTTAAAACATTAAAAATGAATCGGGCAGTAAAACAATGGGTGACTTCTAACATTTTTTATAAACCTGTACCGCCCGAATATAAAAGTAACAATAAAATATTCAACAGGTAACCTCATCTCTTTCATTCTTTACGTCTGTGTGCGGCGAAGTGACACTCTAGTGTGACTGAATCCTTACAGGTAGGTACAAAGTCTAAGTCTATCATCGTAGTACAAATTAAATTTACAAACGGCTTGTTTATATACAGGGAATTACGTGATCATCTGTGTTTATAACTTCTGAGACTTCATGATATTGCGTAATGTAAAAATTCCTTTTCTCAACTTTTTTTAACAGTGGTAGAGCCCACAACAACTACATCTGTTGCAAAACTCGGCCTATTCGACCGGTGGAATACCATGACCGCCGACAGGCGTAAAGTAGAAGTAATCTATGTTTCGTCTGATAGTGAGGCTCCGGAGGCCCAATTTAAGTCTTCTTCCTTTTCCTATCATCTCTTTATAAGGATAGGATGGGAAGGGAAAGGAAAGAGGAAGAGGTTGGACGGGGAGGCGTTGAATGAGGGGAAGGAAATATTATTTTTCTTGTGTCCCCTCCTCCTGTTTCCCTTAAAAGTAGGCAACGAATCTGCGACTCATTTGCTTGTTGCGGATGCCAATGAGTAGCGATCACTCAACATTAGGTGACTAGCTTGTTCGTTTGCCACTTTATTCCATAAACAACCCACCGGCCACTTGAAGTGTGGGAAGGTGTATATGGTCTTCCATATCCAACCACACTATGCTTACATTTTTAATTGGAAACAACTAACCATGTAATGATAATGATATATAAAGTCGAAGCAAAACTCGCAACTTCCAACTCGTTTTCAAACCGATATCTTGTTACAAAGGTATCTTTGTTACATCTACATGTTTTAACATGTTTACAGATCATCGGTCAAAATGGAAATGAGTTTCGCAGGTTTTGCGTCATATTATTAAAATAATAGCTTAATTAATAGTAGCCTAGCAGTTGGGGTATGTAGGAATTTTGCTGCATACTGCGTTGCATAATAAATAATAATAATAATTAAATAAACATTTGTTTTATAGATGACAAACGTTTGTTTTTTGTATTGGATTATTTGGGTCCTCATAGAAAAAACACAACAAATTATATTTTTCAGATGTATAAGAATGCTAATTCCTAATCATTATATATTACAAGAATAGCATTATAATGGATTTTAACTAATTGATCGCTAAAAGCCAAAGGGGCCACTTCAGAAAAAAAGCCTCCCAGAAGCCAGAAGTTGAACCATAAGCGATGCAGTAATATGGCACTCTGACGGCTTAGGTATAACATGCTACTTCCTGTATACTTAATGTAGAGTAAGTGTTAAATCCGTTTAACAATATCCGTTCGCGACCACGAGGTCATATTTAAGAAAAAATAGCTGGACCGTTGGTAACACTAGTTTATTTATACCTATAGATACTGATATATCACCAACTCATACGATACGATTAATCTCAATCTATTGCCAAATTATGATACTCGTATAATCGGAATATCAACTAGGGAAAATTAGGACGAACTAGGAATCATTTGTTTGTACTGTGGTACTTTACGGCGTTATAATATATCCCGCGCAATCGATGTCAACTAAACGTAAAATAACGGCCAGAAGACATCGCTGCAGTCACCTTACCCAATAGTTCGATTGACTGACCTATTGTCCCGTTACAAGCAAACGTTTCAGATCTTTTTACAGTAAACTAAACTCTTTGTACATGTAAAAAGGATCAATTCAGCTATTTCAAATACAACTTTAAAAATATCAAGATTGTTTTCGATGTAATGAGTTAAGGAGGTCTTTAGGTCACTGAAGTGGACCGTCTGAAAGTATGAAACTCTTTGTTACAAGAGGTGAGTTTCATAAGCGTATACATTTCGACACACTTTGTTACACATGAAATATATGAATCATGTAGCAAAACCGACAAAACCGAATTTTTAAGCGATATTTCTGAAAACATAAATATAGATATGTTTTAAAAATGTTTCCAACTAATTATAGGTTAGGTTCCATATATCTCATATTTAAAACGAGTCAGATCATTTAAGCAGCAAATATAGATCGCGTGTTCCTGTTCGTTTCTCTTTCTATTTTATGTACCATACAAATGTATATATGTTTGGTGACCATTGTTGTATGCTCCGCACAGTATTTCCAACTTTCCTACGGATCTTATTGTGCATAAATTCGGTCGACGGAACAACGATAAGCTGTAAATGGATTTGGCTTAGTGCGAATACTTCTAACCGTATAACATGCTAAGTATAGTTTCACCTTGTCCGTCCGCACGTTCAGGTCAAGGTTTTAAAATTACCCTATGATTTTTAAAAGTAAACTATTAACGGACTCTAATAAAAAGAGGTTCTGGCGCAGTAAAGACAAGATTTTAATATCCGGCGTTTTGTATCCCGAATCATTTTTTTTGTCAATGTTACTTTTGTATAATGCTGATGAGTAATGGTAAAAAAATCTGAACGACAAATCAATCTATTTTATATAATACGGCATAGTTTAATTTAAACGATATCAGTTTATCTATTTTTAAAGAATTAGAGTATTTCAGTTCAGTTTTTGCTCGGCTTTAAAGGGTCTTGGAGTGATGTTGAATAGCGTATAACCTTCTTTAACAATTGGGTTGTCAAATTAAATAAGAATTTTATAAATCCGTTCAGTAATTTTCGAGATTAGCGCGTTCAAACAAACAAACACTACTTTATTATATTAGTATAGATTAGTAGACCGCCCTTCGGCTTCGTTTGGGTAGATAGACAAATTAAAAATACATATATCCTAGATTACTCACTGATAGAAGAGCTATCTATTGGACAAAAAACAACTTAAATCGGTTTAATACTTTTTGTGTTTATCCGAAACAAACAATCAAATGAGTTCTCTGTATATTATTAGAGAATAGATTATTCTATTAATAAATGAACAAATGAAATAAAATAAACGTCAATTATAAGCGTCATATATAAAATTAACGTCAATTATAAGCAGAACTCTAACATGTACGTTGTCAGATTCCATAGAAAATACAAAGAGAGACAAAGAAGTGGAAAAAGGAAGAAATGGAAAAGTAGTCACTGGTCTTACTTCTTTTGAAATAATAAAGAATCGTGTACAAAAGCGTTCTGTATAATGAAGACGTAAGTTATTACAGCCGGCGTACAACCGCACGTGCTGGGCCTAATGTCATTTTCAGTGACTTAACGTCAGAATCAGAAGAATCCAATTTCGCTCAAACAAGCAGCCATACAATCTCGCGGTGATACAATATGAAACCTTATTACATGGTAACAACACTTACTTTCACTAGAGGTAATTTTTATAATGAATTAAGTGTTTTAAACTAAATTATATTACCAATTAGAGAGTGACGTATTGTAGATATTTTATTTATCACATTTTATTTGTACTTAACACCAAGTGTGGTCACAAATACGCTTTAACCGAGCGCTGTGAAGATCGTATCAACCTGTGATAGAAGAAACTTAAGTCTATCAGTACACTTCTAAAAAGCAGGCAGAGCCGAGGATGTGCGAGAGCCCGTAGCCCCATCGACATATGCCGGAGGAACATTGTGAGGTTTTGGTCGGTGCGGATATGCATAGGCATTTCCTCACACCATTTTTTTTTAAACAACAAACGTCAACAAACCCAAAAAATGGATATCTATTTTAATGTTCAATATACCTGTATTTTTAATATACATAACCTTTGACTCCCTCCTTTTCTTTTCTATACTGAACCTTGCTCGTTAACTGCATTAAAGGCTCGCAACGCACCTGCGATTCTTTTAGTTGCTGCGGATGTTAATGGGTCAGCGCTCTTTACATCAGTTAAACCGTTCGTTCGCCTTCTTCCATAAAACATCGACTGTTTGTTCTTTTTTATTTAAAAAAAAAAGTCTCAATGTTTTCTGTACATTAATTACATAATGTTGCTTTATACATTCATATTAAAAAAGTATTAAAACATTACGGAGTTTATTGAGCTCGTAATTGTATGTATGCATGTGAGAATTAAATATTTAAAATATTGCCTTTTCCGTAAAAAAAATTATAGCACAAGGCGTGCCCAACAAGCGGTTGACTTAATATTAAGTGACCGCTACCCATTGGCATCTGCAAAAAACGAATGGTTGCAAATACCTTTCTTATCTTTAGAGAAGAGGATAATTAGAATAAAAGATTTTCCCTATCCACCCTCTCTCCTGTCAAATCCTCTTCATATAGGAAGGGGAAAAAGATTAGAATTAGGCCTCCGGCACCTCACTCATCGGGCGAAACGCAAAAATTCTTTAACTTCACGCCTGTCTTCTTTAAAGTCGAGCCGGCCCATTCCTGCAACAGATGTTGTTGCGAGCTCTACCGCTGTTAAATATAGTATATCCAAAAGCACTGGATATACGTTGTATATACCTGTGACTCCCTAGCTTTCAGAAATAAAATTGTTATCTCAATCATTCTTACGATTCTAGTCATAACTTTCGCTTTTAACTACACCTTTATCTTATCACATCGTCACACTTAGTAAATTTACTTCTATTATTTTAATGACCTATACATTTTTATAGTAGTCTTACTGAAGGCGCGTAGGTGTCTTTGTTATAGCACTTAGCAAATGAACAAGACTGTTGTAAGTTCCGTTGATTCTTTCTTGAGCATCATTTAATATCTAACTTCAAACTAAAAAAAATTAGCATATCATATGATCTACCAGGTCAATGACCTTCTCGCCTCTTCGTAAATTAATAAATAAATCTATAATTCTATTATACAATGATGGAATGCGTTATGTAATATGCTACATTTTACACAAAGTTGTCGCTGGATCCGGTGCGCCAAGGGGTTGGGAGCGTTCCCATTCCCTTCCATCATCATCGGCCTGTATACGTCCACCAGTGGACTGATACAGGCCGATGATTATGATATGCTTGTCAATTTCAGTTGATTTCGTAAACAATCCAAATTGAGGTGTCTCGTTTCATCAAACCTAATCTCCAAATAAACCTTGCTCCGAATTACAGAGTTCAACGTTACGTCAACTGGTATGAAATGCGACATTGAACGCCTTAACATTGCAGCAGCAATACTAGCTCTAAATCCAGAGGCCAAATCAAAGGCTAAAGAAAATCCAATGTGGCTAAAAGTTATATTTTATATCAAATATAACCAGTTAACTTCACACGGCATACGTCCGGATGTATTTCAGTGTTGCACAATAATATTAAATATAGAACATGTTACTTTTGGAATGTTACTGTTTTCTAATGGTGAAAGGATATTATGGTAAAATACTAATATTACTAGTTCAATACTTGCAGAGCATCTTTATGTACATTCACGCTGACTAATTGACATGTGTTAGTGAATACAAAAGTTGTTTTCACACGTCATCACGAATGATAATGAATTCAAAGCAACTTTTGACAATGCAATAGCACGCACTCACAAGTTACAATCCCCTTAAATGAAGGGTGCGAAAGAAAATCGATATAGACAGGGAAAACACATTTTTAAGCACATTTCTCATAGTAAATGGAACAAATCTTATTAAAACTTTTACTCAGTAAAGGATATTAAAATTATGGCACCCTGTGTTATGGGAATCCACAGCAACAGTAAACACTAAGAACGTAAACCCATCACAAATCTTTTTTCAGTTTTGGAATATACAAAGAAAAACAAATATGTTGATGTATTTACGAACGTTACACAACAAATAAGACTTAGTGTCTTTTTATATAGCAATAAAAACAACTTCTAAAAGTGTCAACTTCATAATTAACAAAATGTTGCCCCGCTGCTTCATACCCGTTTGTTTCTTATTTTCGTCGCAGGAACATTTTGTAATTGGATTCTGTGTATAATATATCGAATTATATGAAACATGTGTCAAAAATATATTATTGTCAAATTACTATGTTATTATATCATTACCATGGTAACTAATATTGGAAATTAATTTTTCCTATCCCTTAGCTTATTTTGGTTTCATTTACTTTCCGATATTTTATATCCTATCCCCGATATATTTTATATAGGCCTATCATTTGCGCAATCACTTAGTATTTCTATATACCAATTTTGAGTAAGATCGTTTAGGTCGTTGTAATGTTATAACGAAACAACAAGACAGAGAGACGGACAAACATTTTACAAAGACTTATGCTTAGATTAATTACGTATTGAATTGCATTCATAATATTTCGAACAATGTAAAATCAGCGCCTACCAGACCATTTAATTCACGCGTACACTCGCGGAATATGCAAAAAATTGTAGTTAAGTTAAACCGTACTTAAAGAATTAAGACATCACGACTTTTAACCCAATCGGAGAAAACGGACGTAGCGATTATTACCATCCTTTCATTACTTATTCTGTCTCAAATATGACAAGGGGTAAGCCTGTGAGCCACTTTAGTAGCCAGATTCTAAATAAAAAAACATCTGTATTATTTTTTAAACATTACTATTTTTTATGGAAAGAGTGGCGAACCCCTTTCGTCCGTTATGAAGTGACCACAACCTATAGGCATCTGCAACAAGCCAGTGAGTAGCAGATGCGTTGACTACCGTTAATGGACAGAGGAGATAAACAAAAAAAAAGGATATTTCCTTCCTCTATACATCCGTGCCTACCCCGTCAAATCCTCATCGAACAAGACTAGGATTAGGATTCCGGTAGTTCAGTTATCACATAAAACGCAGAATACTTTCATTTACGCCTGTCTGCTGAGAGGTCGTGGTATTTCACCGGTCAAGCCGGCCCATTCGTGCAACAGATGTTGTTGTTGCGGGCTTTACCACTGTTAAAATTACTAATTGCAGATATTTTATCGGTACTGAAATATCAAGCCCATTATCCTAATAAGAATAGCATACCTTTACCTCTAAGCAAATCGAGTGGCAATTTTTTAAAAACATCCATCCATAGAAAAGATATTTCATACGACGAAGCGGAGAAACAATGGCATATTGTACAAATAGTCGCACTCACGGACAAAAAGGCGCGAGCGTTGCACAAACCTCGGCTTCTAAATACATTTTACAACACACATAATAATGCTAGTCCGAGTTACAATACAGACACGAGAGGCACGCTCCATTCTCACCTCTATTCAGAACCATCCACTTGACTCCTACGAAATTACAATACTAAACTCTTCACTGTTGGACAATAAAGTCGGTGAAAGTCGACCATATCACATAAGCATAAACAAGATAGAACAAAATAAATGGGCTAATGAGATTTATAATCTGTTATATGAAAACCAAAATGAACAAAAACAAAAATAAACAAAATCGCCTGTGTTATTTTTAATTTCGAAATTCGAGATAACAATAAATCCCTATGGATCGAATCGCTTTAAAATCGCTGTAAAGGTGCAAGCAATACACCTGACATTAAATAAATGTCCGTCGGTTACCATAAACTTTTCTTTTCTTTGTTCCCAAAAACTCGCATTTGCCGTGCCATATTTTATGTAGGAAAACAGAAGTGTTTAGATCTTACTAATATCATAAATGCGAAAGTTTGTATGTATGGATGTTTGTTACTCTTTCACGCAAAATCTACTGAATGGATTTTAATGAAACTTTACAATAATATAGCTTATACATAAGAATTATACAGGCTATAATTTATTAAGATATTATGTGAATTGTCCAAAATATAGCATTAATATCAAGTAAGGAGGAATAAATTCCGCCATATGCGAGCTATTCTGGTGCAAAAACCGTTAGAGTTACACGTATATGATGTATAATGGAAATGTTAACCTTAAATAGTCCTACAAAAAAGCCCGGGACAGCATATATCTATCTATTATTTGTAAGCCACTATCGCCAAAATAGTAATATATGGCGGAATGAAGTTTACCGGGCCAGCCAGTGTGGGAATAATTTAAAAGTGAATGGACGACAGGATACAAACGCCAGAAGGAATGTACTTCACGTGCGTTTTTCGTGAGAAAGGGATATTTCTTTCGTGATGACGGATCATTCAAGCCACTGCTTAATAGTAGCCCATCAAAAGATAAATACAGACCACGTTTAGGTACAACCTGGAAATATAGTAGTTGGATAGCTCACATGGAAAACTGTTCAGCTACATCTAGTATATGGCAAGGTATATTTGATTGTCAATGGTCGGCAGTGATAGCGGCAACTTATTAATTCCGCAAGATCGGTTAATTACATTCGTCCGAGCGAGCGCGTCTGGCGCGGTGACCTCAGACCTTTATAACCGAGGAAATGGGATAGCGGATGTTAACTGGACTGAGAATATTAGGTTCGAAACTTTTTCGTTTTGTTTTAAAAAGTGAACGAAACTACTCAGACGACATTCACACCTAAATGATGATGTAATCGGGGGAGGGTATGGAATAGTTTCGCATTAATCTATACTCTTTACGATCATACCGATAAGATTGGTGACATTATATAGAAAGGTATTAGGAGTGTACTCGTGTTACCGATGGGCATTCGTAGGTGTATGAATGTTGAAGCAGCGAGACCGGTGCCAAATGAAAATCCGGAATCTCTACCAACCCCTCTGGGTTAGGGGCTTATTCATTAGTTTACTAATTCGTCTTTTAAAGGTACCCATGGCTTTTGGTGTTTGTTTTCAATGTCAGGTAATAAACTAATAAATCTATACCTCCATTTCCATCATTTATGTTCTTCTAAAAGAATTTTAGGAGATGATAAATGATGGAGGCCAGTAATGGCAATAAGGTCTAGAAAGATCTCATCAATGTTGCGATAGTTGAGTGCAACAAGAGTCCGATCTTTGTTACAATTCATGGGAGAGCATTACTTACTTGCATACACATTTAGCCTACAATTTCAGATGTCAAGATACAAGCTTTAGTTTCGTTTGGGGCATGACGCGGAAACCAGACAGCTATTGCTATGTCTAGTAACATGAGAATTTATTTTTCTAATAAAAAAATAAAGTAAAATATGTAATAAATATGAAGATCAGCGGCGGGCCTCGTAAAGTATCCATTGAGGTTGCGTCGCGGCGCGATGTGTGTCAAGTGCATTCGGCGGACACCCGTGACTCAGTTTACAACTGTACGCTCGTGCGTCTGAACGCGCCTTCCTTTAACATCTGCATAGCGACATTATTTTATAAAAAAATAACGGTCACAAATGCACGTACAAGTTTATATGAATGCGCATCGGATTTTGGGTATTGCAAAAGAAGGGCAATGAAAATCGACCATGTGTCTGATTTCCGCAAACAAATAAAATACTTACCTTAAGAGATTATTACAATCTATTTATGTTATTTCCTGTTCTCTTTTTTTTCGAAGTCCCCTAATAATAAAATAATAAACAATCAATACGTATTCTGAAATTATTTTTGTACCCCGCTGCGCTATAACTCTTTTACTGCCCTACGATAAATCTGTGGAATTACCTTCCCCTTTAATAATAAATGTTCTTCACTTGCAATTAAATATTTCATTTATTAAACAGCTCCTTTTTTGTCTTTACATATTTTCTCTACTGGTGTAGTAATATTGGTGTATTATATGTGTATGCCACAAAACGATTGTGAACATCGTCAATTTATAATCGTTCTAGGCATGTTACAAACACTGTAAACAAATTGTGAATGAAGCGAATCATTCATAATTGACGCATAACGTGTAATTTCTGGACAGTTTATAAAAATTATGAACTGATATTTTGGTCACGTTATTACGGTAAAGTTTAAGTTACAATGGAAGATGTCTTTTCCCCAGAGGACAGAGTATCTTTACCTTTGCGTTTGGCATACGTCAAATTATCGATAATTCGTGCAGTTAACAATTTGCTTGCAGTTTATAATGTCCTGTTATTAACTGACGAAGTTCACAATCGGTCGGTAACGTACATATTGTCTATATTTATATTTAACAAATATCTTATTTTATATAAATTTGTAAGCAAAACCAGCATAACATCCCATTTTTTTTGTCTAAATGATATTTTGTTGAATACATTCCGGTGTATATTTTTAACGTGTGTTTTTTTTTTAAATAAGAAAAGTTAGATAGCGCCGCCTTCCGTAAAAAAAGGACTGATGAGGGATGTAACTTCCCCAATTGCCATTTCTACTATCTTCTTATCTATTTCATCATACAAAAACCGGCCAAGTGCGAGTCGGACTCGGTGCGAGTCGAAGGTTTCGGTACCTTTATGTATAAAAAAGTCACATTTGTTGTATGAGAGCCCTCTTTAATAATTATTTATTGTTTTTTAGTTTAGTGTTGTTGTCACGTTGATTGTAACGGCATAGCGGCAACAGAAATACATCATCTGTGAAAATTTCAACTGTCTAACTATCACGGTTCATGAGATACAGCCTGGTGACAAACCGACAGAAGGAGAGCTGAGTCTTAGCAATAGGATCCCGTTTTACCCTTTGGGTACGGAACCCCAAAGAGAATAGTATGCACCAGTAACATGGATATATGTGGACGTTGGCGGGAAGAGCTTCTTTGCCGTCTTTTAGAAAAGAACTCTACATAACTGTACCCATATTCGACGGCAAGAATCAAAAAAACGCTTTTAAACTCAAACAATCTAATATTCGTTTGAAATTCTAAGAACAATATAACAGTAAGAAACGTTGTTTTATTTTTATTTTTCCGGTTTTATCGCGATGCAAACCAAACACAACAATCGTAAGGTCTTTATCCTCCAACGTAAGTTACGACATGCATTGCATAATTAGCATTACTCCATTCAACATGAGAAACACTATATTGTTGAGTTACACACTACGCTTCAAAAATAGTTTAATTTATATAGAAATGATTTAATGTTGAATACATAAATAATAAAAACCAACAAAAACAAAGACATTACAAACTTTTCATTCAAATACATATATTAAAAAATAACAATAATTGCCCTTTTAAAAAAAAAGAAGAAAAAAATAATTGGAAGAAGGAGATTAAAAATTGTCACATAATTGTGAATGTAATCAAGTTCTTAGCCCTAAAATAACAAAACTTTACACATGGAAAACAACCAGTAATATTTACTTTGATTTTTAATAAGGTGTTGCATATGTATGTCTATAGAAACATACAAAGGTATGCAAAAAATGACAAAAGTTATTAATTTCATTCAATTTTTTATCTATCTATAGGGACATGAAGTAAGAAGTTCATTTCACGGCAAATTCAGCCATCAGTGTACACCTAAAGATTAAAAAATGATGGCCTGTATCATTAGTCCAGTGATTCCATTAGGTACAGCACAATCTAAATCGTTATACACTAAAATCTGCATACCGTACATGAGAACACGTACCGTACGTACTTGCAAATTTCCAAATAAATAAGTCCTGCGGTGCTGGAATCCAACACGGTATTACATTCAGCTACGTAGCCGATCAGGGTCCACGGTGCTTAGTGACGCAGTAAAATAATCGTTCCGAACGATTTTAAAAAGCGATACAGAGCGAGGTTATTGAAAGTTGTCTTGATTATGTTTTTGAGTGCATCTGCGAACTAATTAAAATTGGTTTGCTCGTTTCAGTTCCGGAAATGCTAAGGATAAAATTTGCCATATTTCATTCCAGAACATAAGGAATTAAAAACTCACCATTAAACTGCAATTGTTAACAAACTTTTAAACACACAACGTCATATCGCCTACAATAAAAAAATACGCCTACAATAGAAAATTGCGGAGTTTCAAGTCTAATGTATTTCGTAACGAACATACTGCAGAATTTGCGAGTCGTAAAGGGCAAGGTCGCCAACTAAGAAAGGCAGCGAGGGCAAATTGATTGATTGCAAGCACTATAGTATCCCCGTGCGCCTTTTAAACTAAGAAGTCCTCTTCCTATTTCTGAGTATATATATAGTAAGAACACAACAATCTTAAAGGATTTGGAATCTGAGAATGGTTTCCGCCAAAGGTCTTTGAATTATATTCCATTGAATGGCTTCAAACAATTACAAATAAAAATTATTTCTAGTATTCTTAATGCTGCAACAATTTCTTATTGACTTAACCGTGCTACACACTTCTACTACGACGTGCTTCATTCCTTCCAAATTCTCAGAGAACATAAGAGAACTTTTCTAATGTGGGAAATATTCTGTGGAAAATTGCTAGATCACATTGCATTTTCAGAGAAAAGCCGAATAAATACACTTATATATTTTCTATAATAATTGTAATAAGAATGCACTATAGTCATTAAGTCTTAGTGGTCTTAGTCATTAAGTCATATCTATGCTGTCTCCGTAAACCATCAATTTGGCCAAGGTAGGTCGGGTTAGCAAGAAAAACTGTGCGGTGGTACACCGACGTCGCATCTCCACAGTGAGTTAATGACCATGGTTTAGTATGTACATATGACTTACCGAGCCTGAGTTCGCCAAAGTTGCCGCAACCTATCTTCTTGCCGACGCGGAAGTTGGGCCCCACCATCAGCACGCCCGAGGACGAGGTGACCGAGTGCCGCGACGTGTGCATCGCGCTGCTGCCGCCCACGCCGCGCCCGCCCACCGCACCGGTCGCGCTGAGAACACAAACAAACTTACAACATGCTCCTTAGCACCATCAGACCCAAGATAATAATATTAGAAAATTGATTACAAGAAAAATAAATGAAAAAAGGTTCGTCGAAACTGTTCCAAATTTAAATGAGCATGTTGCTGTAGCGTGATTCTGACGCATGTTATATATAACATTTCCCCTACTAAATATCGTCTAACGTTTTCACTTCAAAAATATGATGTGTATTTATTTCTAAACATTCTTTGCATTACACATTAAAAAGTCATTGCATCCTCAGAGAGCATTACGACATGCAACGATCGATAGGCGAATACAGATCACATAATAAGCTCAAGTTTTAACAGAAATTAAAATTTACCTTATAATAATTAAAACGCGTGACAACACGCTTACTGCCCTGAATAAAGCCCTGGGCAGTCACCGTGTTGTCTCAACTACAAACCTGTAGTCAAGCATTCCCAATTGACTCATGGCACAAAAGCTTGCGGCATCCACTAGTTTTATGACAACTATGAAGCAGCAATAAGTCTTCCATGCAAAGGAGATAACTACCACCGGTCGCCTTATGGAGCGACCCAAGGCCAGAGAGATACAGGCGTCGATTGAAATGGAAAACATACAAAATGTTATTTATATAGGGCCAATGTGATAGGTCACCTTCCAAGGTTTAGTATTCATATGACGCGTTTAAGATTGACAATAACAATACATAATGCATCTCCCTGTTGCAACGTCCCGATACGCAAATCTTGATGTCTTGGATCGGTGAAAAGGTTTTTTCGCATATAGTATGTTTAATTTGTAATAAAATCTCTGGCTGTATTATTTACATCTGGCTGGTTTTGATGACATTAAACAGGTTACATTTCATAAAAAGAAACAAATTAGTAGATTATTGTTTCCAGCTATTTTTCACTTATTTTTCATTCTGTCAAAATGAGTAGAACGAAAGCCGCAAAAAAAAATTGTGACGTTTATAGAATAGGAAAAAGATGGTATAGGCGTTTTAAATCCGGGAGTTTCGATGTCAAAGATGTGCCACGCTTCAGGTCGCCCGGTTACTATGTAAAAATGAGCACCATTTTTTAAAAAGTGGAGAAAGATCGGCATATCAGTAAAGTAGTTAAAGCCCGGGTTAACTCGCAATAAGATGATATTGCGTGTATGGTGGGATTGAAAGGCCGTTGTTCATTGTGAGCTTTTACCACCGGGTCGATTTGGATCTCTACTGCCCACATCTGATGAGATTAAAGCAAAAAGTTGAGAGAAAGTGGCCGGAATTGATCAATAGAAAGGGTGGTCTTTCATCACGACAAAGACCCACACATTTTTATCCATTCAGAAAAAAATAAGAGTTTGGCTGGGAGGTGTTAATGCTTTCGCCGTATAGTCCTGACCTTGCACCTTCGGATTTTCATCCGCTTCGGTCTCTTCAGAATTCTTTAGGTAGCGTCAGGTCAAGATCAAGAGAAGACCGACGAAACTACTCGTCGCGTTTTATTGTTCAGAAATACCAAAATTTATACAGGAATGGGATCGGGGCCTACCATCAAGAAGGCAATAAGTCATCGAACAAAATGGGACATACTGTAATTAAATGTAAATAAACTTTGAAAAAAAAAAGTGTTTTGCGTTTTTATAAAATGCGTAGAAACTTTTTCCCCCAACTTATTATATCCTAACTTAATATTATAAATGGGAATGTGAGTTTGTTTGTGTGACGCTTTCACCCGTAAACTACTTAATCGACCATCATGAAGTTTTGCACAGATATTGACAAGGAGACAGAAAATGACATATGCTACCTTTTTTCCGGAAAAAACTTCTCGAGATTGCAAAATAAAACTTATATAGGATTCCATTGTAATGACAAGGCTATTATATATTTTTTACATGAAATTTTGACGTTTAAACATAATTCAAAGTGCGCCAATACGCGACACGATAGGAAACGAATGCGAGCAAAGCCGCGGGCAACAACGAGTGACTTATAATTGACAAACTAAAATAATCCCCTTGTTATTTGAAACGAGCACGTGTGGGAGCACGAGCAAATGAAGAGATTACGCGTTTCAATGTGGATTATTAATAAAATGGGAATTATTTTGTTTTGAATCGAACTTGGAATATCTCATTTCAACTTCTCAACATCAACTGCCGCACTCAAAGATGTTCATTAAATTAGTCGTAAATAGTATGTAACTAACTGTCATTAAAAACTAAACTAGTAATGAACTGAACATCCCAGAGACAAAGGTTAAGGGTGCATTAGTTGATGATAGTTTTAACAGTGGTAGAGCCCGCAACAACAATATCTATTGCACGAATGGCCCGCCTCGACCGGTGAAATACCACGACCTCACAGATAACAGGCGTGAGGTAGAAGTACTCTGCGTTTCCTCCGATGAGTGAGGTGCCGGAGGCCTAATTTCAGTCCTCTTCCCCTTCCCACCCTTTCTTCAGAAGGATAGGATGGGAAGAGGATTGGACGGGGAAGGGGTTAAGGAAATATCCTTATTCCTGTCTATGCCCTCTGTCCATTTTAGGTAGGTAACGCATCTGCAACATATTTGCATGTTGCTGATGTCTATGGGTAGCGTTCACTTAACATCTGGTGATCCGCTTATCGTTTGCAACCTTCTATAAAAAAATGATATATTTAGAGTGGTGAACTGTGAAAATGTCATTCTATAGATTGTATATCCGTTACAATCTTGGTGCCGCCACAAGTAAAAATAATGTTGTATTTTTTGTTTTTCTTAAAGATCATAAAAATTGCAATAAACAAGAAAATAAATATATTTACCAGATAATTTATGGCTACATTGAAAAAAGCTAAGCTGTCTTCTATAAATTTGTATAAAAAGTAGCGCTGTATTTTAATGGCTTCGCTGTTAATGTGAAGGTACAAGGATAAAATAATCTGGATTATATTTAGTTTGCCGGCAAAATTGGAAAGTTGGACATTTAACATATTTCGTTGTGCTTAAACTATTAGTTTAGAGAGACTTAGGCAAACCTTTAGGTATGCAATGCTTTTGGATACCATTGTAATGCAGTTGTTAGCCTCTCCTTCAAGGTTTCTTTAGATCAGATTTTAGTACAGGCAGTAAAACACTTTTAACTATTTCCGGCGTAAACCTACATATATCAAGCATGAAATTCCTGCACAGGGTATTTTGAAAACGAAATAATCTCGTAAATAGCGCCTTGTTTCTACGTAAGGGACGTAGGACGTCTTCTATATTTTATAACTTCTATCTTCTAGCATAATCCACGATCTCAATAAAGTCTACGTAATCAGACATATTTTTTTTCTCAAATATACAAACATACATACACCGACACAAAATCAACTATCAAGACTAAATTGTCATTTTACGCGTTATGGAAAATTCAAGTGACTCTGAGAGTGCGTTTTTTTAACTTAAATCTTAATACTGAGGGAATGCTTAATTAACCATTTAACGACTCGTGAGTGCGCCAGATAGTGATTAGAGTATATTGTTTGATATTAATTAAAAGAATAAACGGGGGGAAGGGGGGGTTACCAACGAAGACAACCAAATAATAAAACTGTTTATCATTTATTTTGCACAGGTTAGGATCAACAAATTTGGTTAAAACTTATTTTGGAAGTCAATTTTAGAATACATTTGATTTTTAAACACTGTTAAAAATTAAAATGAATCACAAATTTGGAATTTCATTTTTCATTACATAAATGTACATTGTCGACTGGTCCTTTCCCGGGTAACGTCTAATTTGTCACAGAAAATGAACACCACAATCAAAGCCATTAATTAGGCGAAGACAACGCGCGTTTTTTATTTATAACTATAACATAATTCTAATACTGAAAAGAAATATTATGAAAATTGGTTTTAGTTAACTCATTATTTGTATCGACAGTTTAATACATACCCGCGGATTCACCTGCCGTGCGAGTTAATTTAAAGACAAGAACCCTACGTGTTATTAATTATTGATTATTAGTGGCTTTGCCCCGGTAGCCGTTTCGGAATCATAAGGAAACTTACATACATACACACCGCGCCTTTTATATACTTGGATATGCACCTGTGAAAAACAAAAAATTGTATCCCATGGGAACCGTGAATATTTCCAGGATAAAATAATATTAAATATATATAATATTAATAATAATATATTTATAAATATATCTGTGGTCAACATTGGTTGAGTTTGGATTGAACAGTGACCTTATACAAGCGTTAAAGTCTCTTTATAAAGATTCTACTGCTTGTGTTAGGATTCTCAGACTGGTTTAGCATCAATAAAGGTAAGACAGGGATGTGCGGCATCCCCGTGGCTGTTCAATCTCTTTATGGATGATTGTTTGAAAGCTTTGAAAGACGAAGAGTGTGGATTAAGAATGGGTGAGCTAGTTGTAAAATGCCTCTTATACGCCGATGACCAGGTCGTGTTTGCGTCATCGGCGGAGGACTTACAACTTATGCCGAATGTAGTGAATCATTCATTAGAAGGTAAAGGTATGAAGATGAATGTAAATAAGACGAAAGTAATGGTGTTTGAAAGAGAACAGACTTAGACAGTTATTGATATAAATGTTAACGGTAAAGAAGTGGAACAGGTGGAAGAGTTCGTGTATTTGGGATGTATGTTTAGTAGTGATGGTAGGGATGATAAAGATTTTGAACGACGAGTGAATGCAGGAAATAAATTGAATGGGGCTATAGGTACAGTAGCGAGGAGTCAGAATGTGTCTATGAAGGCTCATCTGGCAATACACAATGCTGTACTAGTCCCCACTTTAATGTATGGAAGTGAGAGCTAGGTTTGGCAGGAAAAACATGCTAGTAGAGTTAATGCCGTTGAGATGCGATCCTTAAGAAGTATGTTAGGAGTGACACCGAATAATAGGATTAAAAATAGCATTATAAGGGAAAAGTGTGGCTTAAAAGTGGATGTTGGACTAGAATTGAGAAAGGTATGCTTCGGTGTTTCGGGAATGTGGAAAGGATGAATGAAGAGAGAATAACGAAACAAATTTATATTACAAAAGTGAGTGGCAGCGTTGGTAGGGGACGCCCTAAAAGAACTTATATCGATCAAATTAGTGACTTACTAAAGAAGCGCCAAATGGAAATCCATGATCTCTGCCTACCCCTCTGGGTTACGGGCGTGAGCGCATATTTATTTAATTTAAAATAATATTGGTATAGACTACCTGTTACCCGTGGCTTCGCACGCATTTGTTTCTTATCTTGATGGAAACTTTTATAACTTGATTTCCCATATAAGAACTTTTGATTATATTAAAAGTCAAAAACTTGTTATTGGTTCTATTGGTAATGTATGTCATGTCATGTGACCAAATGTCGATATTCCCCTGTCATACATCAGCATGACAATATATATTAGGTTTTATTTTCCTATCTCTCAGGAAGTTTTTTGGATGAAAGGTACCCTACGTTATTTTCTGTACCCCTGACAATGTGTGTGCCAAATTTAATGATGATCGGTTGAGTCGTCAAAGACTACGTAACAAACAAACTTACATTCGCATTTATAATTTATTACTTTTAACAGTGGTAGAGCTCGCAATAACAAAATCTGTTGCACGAATGGTTTGTCTCAACCGGTGAAATACCACGAAGTAGAAGTATCTGTGTTGTGTATGGTGAGTGATGTGCCGGAGGCCTAATTTTGGTCCTCTTTCCACCCTTTTCTATTAATTAGGGGATGGGAAGGGGTACGATTCATCATAATCCAAAATAAAAATTTATAATGCCACTACTGTGCACAAATATCTTGGCCTTAACACTACACTACTCTAGCTATATGGATACTCTTATATCCAATTTGGTTTAAACTTTGTAAAGTACTGAAATGGGTAATTCTAATAATAATTTAAAATAAATAATTATTGTAATAATTAAAAAAAATTAAAAATAATCTCATTATCACATCATCATTCTTTCATAACTGTAATTATTCATCTCAAAATTATTTTTAAGTTGGAGGAACTAAATGCTTGTAATGTTAGGCTCCTGTATGAACCTACTTGGTATGACCAATATTTAACTATTTCTTGAACATATAATGTGTATAGACTGATAAATATGAATGTTAATTTGTAATTAAAGCACAGTACAAACAATTGAAAACTCTTTACTGTAAACTGAGAAGATATTATATGATTGAAACCATTGTGCTGATTAATGAATAAATGACAAAAGATACAATAATATGGCATTGAGAATTAAGAAATAAGGCCATCCTTTAAAAGTTCAGAATTAATCTTGAATTTTTTCTTTAATGGTTGTGGGTTTGAATCTGCCATTCAACTATTGTCATGTACCATATCCAAACACTAGTTTAAGTTTAGTTGTAATAGTTGAAATAAGTATTAGTAAATTATTTCGAAAATCTAATAATAAGGCAAGTATGCCCGAGGAGGGTTGACATCAAGCATACATACGGCTGTAAAGAACTATTACAGTAAGGACTACAGTTGCTCTGTGCTGACTCCACATAAGTGGGAAAAGGGCAAAGAGTTAAAAAAATTGAACCATAAAATTAACATGTGAGAGTTTTTTACATGTACAATTCAAAATCTAAAACTGTACAAACAGTTAACAAAAAATACACTTTCTTGATTACATTCAAAATAAATAAATTAAACTTAATTTTGAAGCGCATGCAGTTAAATCTATGTAATAATTGTCTGATCTGAGAGCAGGCTCAGACTGCAGTGATTCAGCGACCGTTATTGGCATTGAGTCAAAAGTGAAAGTCTCTACATTCCCCCTTCCTATAACAAACTTATACCTGCCAAACTGAAACTAAGAATTAACCCTAAATTGTTAATGGTTATTCAAATAAAAGCAGTGTGATTAATTACTAGAATTTGCTTTTTTATAATAAATTTTTTCTATAATTCCTTAAATACTCATAAATTGCACACAAATCTACTTATATGTGTTACTTTTCATTTTTTTTAATGAACACTTCTTTTTTTATATCAATCCAGGAAAACCTGCAATAGCACAGGGGATAAACAGTGATAGCAATTTTTAACCATATTTCAACTTAACATGACAGGAATCGAATACATAGACATAAACTGGGAACAGTTCCGTCACAAAACAAACATTAGCAGCTCAGCTAGGAATCAAAGATGTGTACACCAGTGGTGTTTTAAACTGGTACTCACTCTACTAGGCTGAGACATATTAATTAATTTTTGGTCTTGTTTTAATTATATAATTAAACAACAAAGTAAACATACCAAAATTGTATTTCAGATTAATAATAAAAAAATCAAACTACTTTGGATACATAACTAACTTTACATAACCATTTTAAGAAAATAAACATCTTTTGTGATAAGAAACATAATAAAGTCTAAAAATGCTAACAAATCTTAACTGCATCATAAATGTTACATACCTACATCTTATGTTTATTAAATTAAATTGATAGGATTAAAAAAGCATTATAAGGGAAAAGTGTGGCTTAAAAGTGGATGTTATGACGAGAATTGAGAAAGGTAAGCTTCGGTGGTTTGGGCATGTTGAGAGGATGAATGAAGAGAGAGAAGAGAGAATAACTAAACCAATTTATTTGCTTTTTAATAGCCCAAGGAGAACTTATATCAATCAGATTATTAAATTAAAAAGGATGATATTGAAGACGAAGCATGTGCTTGTAGGTGTATGAATGTAGAAGAAGCGACATGTGCCAGGATCGTGCCAAATTAAATCCATAATCTCTGTCTACAACTCTGGGTTATGGGCGTGAGCACATATTACTTTTTGTTTATTAAACTTTTATTAATGTTTTAACTTATATTTAAATTTTTAGGCAGTCTTTAATTTAAAAAATCTAAGGTGCAAACACCAAGTTGTTTTTCATTAAAAATAACAATTTTCTCACTATACAATCACTACCACCACAATGAATATTTCCTTTTGCAAATCTTGACACATTACAAAGCTTCATTTCATTTATGTGTTTTATAGGTTATTAAACATATACAAAATAGGTATAATAAGTTAAGATACTTACAATTTTCTATGCATAATTGATGTTCAAATAGTTTAATAGTAAATAATCACTATGAAATCTGAACATTTTTAATAACTTTTGTAAATAATCTTAGTATAAAAATTACTTGACAATTTTGTTGACATTAGCTAAGCACACTTGATTTTAATTACAAACATTGTCAGCTTCACAAGAGATCTTTAGACATAAGAATAAATGAAATAAAATTGTTAGCAAGCTTTGTGTATAAACATTGCTTCACTGCAGTAATAGATAGCAAGCTCTGTTCTTATTAAGAAGTGTTATCAAGGGTTTTGTATGATATGTAAGATGTTTATGTGTTGTGATTCATTTCAGTATTATTAATATTGAGACAGTCCATATACATTTTAAGTGTCACAAAATCGTATATCATTCAAGTCGATTGCATAATTATAAATAAATAAAATTAATGACTAAACACTTACGTGTGCAACCCAGATGGGTAAGCAGACATTGTTTGAGAGATTTCCATTTGGCACACCTCTCTTGCTTTACATATACAGGTTTCAACTTCAATTTATAAAGCCCCCTTAATCATCAAAATTCTTCTGTGATACTTTTTATAGGTTAGGAAATTAAAAGTTATTTTTATAATTATTTTTTTTACCCAGCATTATGCTCACCAACAGCTATCTTGTGTGTTTTTGTAGGAATTGTTATTTTTTTAAATGTTGTGCAATTGAGCAAATGGTTCACCCAATATTAATTACCACAATCAACAAACTAATGACTTGCCATAAGATGTATTGCCTATCTTTAATGGACAAAAGAGGGGATATTTCTTTTTCCTATCCATCCCCTCAACTGTTATTTATTTAACTTGAAATTATAAAAGCTCAAAGAGAGAACAAATAGCAGTTTTGTTATGCAAACTCTTTGAGCTTTTATAATTTGTGGAGCAATATACAGGTAAAAATTGAACTTTGCTAAAACAAATAACACCAATATTTTTAATAATACACCATGAAGTCCAAACTGTGATTATCATTGGTTGGTTATTATATTTTGTTTTAACCACTGCACTCAATTTTTTTTAAATAATAATTTCCTCTTAACACTATATGATCCTATTATTATAAATGAACAAGGAAGAAAATATCATCATGTAAAAAAGATTTTTGAAGATTTGAGACCATAAGAACTCATTCTATTTGCTTTGCTGTATTTTATCACAGTAAATATTTAAGGAGATTGTTGATAGATTTCTTTCATGTTTCAGGTTATTAACTCAATTGTATCAATAAAAGATACAAGTAATAACCTTACAATTGCATTATGCCTAATGGCAAAAATGCTGCTTTTTATATTCCTATTGTATGTATGTATCCAAATTGTCAATGATTTGTTCAATTCATAATTTTCTGACAGTCAATAATCTGCCTAGATTAATTATATACTGACTAAAATCCAATCACAATAAGTTGGTGACATACACACGATATGTTAACTGCTGTTTACTATAAATGTCATAAATACTAACAAAATCATTACTATGACAATCAGTAAATTTCTAATGATCATATCAAATCTTAGGGATCAAGTAAAACAAATATCATTTTCTGTCTACCCCATGGCTAAATTGGTTAATTTTTATCTACAGTTCTTCACACTATTTTGTGTGGTACTAGGATGGTTGTGGAGTTGCAGAAGAATTCTACTACATATTTGCATGTTAAAAATTAGTTAGCTCAACTAACTTGGACCATAGTTAGTTTTTAAGCAACAATATAGAGATTACTAAACATAGAAAGACCATAGCTGCTCACAGATTGTTAATTGATAAAAAAGTTGAAAGTTGTAGCCACTAATTAATTATCTGGTATTATCACTCTTACTATGAAACAGAACAGTTGGTAATTTGTCCAAAACTGAAAGACTATTGTCTGCCCTTCACACATAATGTATTAGACATAAGATAATGAATATTTTGCAGTATGTTATTGTTTACTTTAATCTTATTAATAATAAAAATCTATGTTTATATTCTTAATCTGTACATATGTTCTAAATAGCTGGATGAATTTTGATCAAGTTTTTTGTGTATGTTTGAGTGATGGTTTATATTCACTACTGAACCTAGTAGGTGGTACTGTCACTAGGCTCAATTTTAGTCAAAATAACATTACTTAGTTTATTTTGACAAAAAACTGCAAAATATTAGTTTAACCCGCTAATAGCAGTCAAGACAATATCTGCTAGTTTTAGAATATAAACATACTATTCAATATTATAAAGAGGAAAGATTTGTTTATTACATAAATGCATAAATAATAGAACTGATCTTCATAATCATTCACCAAAAAAAGTTACCTATCATCATCATATCTACCTTAGGTGCAAGTAATATGGACTATAAATTTTTAACAAGCAAGTATATTTTCACTTTTATGGGCATACACATTATGGGCAAAACAAGGTCTGCCAAATCAATCTATTATCCTTTACTCACTTTTTAAACATGCTTTCATGCTACCCATCAATCTCTTCTTACCCCTACCCCTACCAACATGACTTCACATTCATGTCAGTTAGCTGTATTATAACATTATTGAATAGTAATAATTTCTTGCAATAAGGATTAATATTATTTTGAGCCAGTTTTAGTGAAAACTCAAATTAAAAGCACAAAAGAAATATGTAAACATAAACATTATGTTACTACTGTTTACTACAAATGTTTAGGTCATCAATCAATATTAAATAACTGTAGAGACAATCTACCTAATACCAGTTTGAGAAGTCCATATTCACCATGTGAATTTTTATTGTTTAGGATCTTGATTAGTAATCATATATATAAGATTTTAAGTATTCTTTAAAATAATCTCAATATCAACATTAAAGTGTTACTTTTAATAGTCTGAAAAGTAATGTGTCAGTAAAATTAATAAATAAATACGAATGGCTGTAACCCAGAGGGATAGGCAGAGATTATATTCAATTGGAATTCTACTTGGTGTGATCCAGGCACATATCTTGTGCTTCTTTTACATCCATACATCTGCACATAAACTATTCAGTAACTGATACTCCTAACATTGCCTTTCTTTTTTGCCTTTTGTTTGTCATTTCCAATTGTAATTTACAAATTCTTCTGCTACCAATGCTGTCACTCACTTTAGTCATATAAATTTTTCTTGGCTCTTTTTTCATTCATTCAGGGACAAAAGCATACTTTTCTCAACCAGGTGTCAGTAAAACCTAACCAATTTTAACATAAAACATCTTGTGTTCTTTTATTCCACTATGGAAAAATGTCCATTAAAAATAGTACTCAAGTAAGAATAGAAGCAGAATATCACTTTGATTTTAAACAAGCCTATTAAACAAAAAAGTGCACATATAAGGGCAAAAATTATTTTATCATATTTGTTTAAAAACAGAAACAACAGAAACTCATTTAGGTATGCATATATTATTCACACTATGTTATTGACTCTTATAAAACTATGTATGTTTACTTTTCAATTTAAAAGTTTAAAACATGTTATGTAAATTGATTTTTAATATATAACATGGAAAAGTATAGTTATATTTATTGTGATGCATGTGTATAGCTAGGTACTCACGCAGAAGTTCTTTTATCGTCACTTTGACGTTCCTTTTCCTTATTGCTGTCTCGTTTATTCATAATACTAGGGTCTGGTGTAGGTGCTATGCCAAGCACACTGATCACTCCTGGAGTTCAGCTTCACTGGCCGCACCCCTGCAGTCCATGTCACCACAGCTTCCAAGAATATTCACACCAGTACATAATCCCCATGTCACAGTACACACCACTTTCAAATCACTACTTTTTAAATATTGCTTTTTTTATATTTTTACACTATATAACAACTTCACTGTTGGGAATTTATCTCAAAATCATTTTTGTTACCCTGCAAGAACAATTTTATTTTGATGTTTCAGCGATACGTATGCGATACGAAGGACTTAACGGAATTTCAATGACCGAGCGATAGCTATCGTTTTATGCTACCGATATCTGATATTAAATATTAAACATACTCAATATCTGATAATTTTGTTGTAGTATGACAGATGAAAGCGCCAGATATAGGTCGCCTTGCCAATGTTATGTTCAATGAAGAGTAACAAACGGGACGAGGCTCACACCTTGTGCACTATATGAATCACACTATATAACCATAGAATATGCAAAAAATCAATCTCGATTTTTCATCCAACACTCTTGAAATAAAACAACTATTAGAAAACTAAGGAAATGACAGATTTTAGTTGAAGAAGGAAATCGGCCCTAATAAAATCGTTGGTTCTCAATTAACTTTTACGAATGTAAAATAACAAATTCACTGTTCAATACAGACATAAACTCATTCTCCTCTTATACAGGGAATGTAACATTTGATTAGCTTCACAACGTCGCCGAAACATCAAATCAAATGGACATTTGTCTTGATAAAAAAGTTTAGGTTTTGTAATGGCCACCAATGGTACACTTTAAGCACTTTTAGAAATATATTTTGTAAATGTCCTAATTTTATTGTTTTAGCTACAGAATTAAATTAATTTCTAGTTTACCGACGTAAATACAAGCTAACGACAAAAATTCATAGTTAAAAAATATTAGTTCAAAGATTATTCACTGAAATATCGCCATTCGGCGCATGCGCAAACTTGCACCCAGAAATGTTACTATTCCAAAAAAAACATTAAAAAAAAAACAAAGTTGAAAAATTCAATTTTTTAGTGATAAATAATTTGAAGTAAACGCGTTTTAATTATACTTTTTTCGTAACTAAAATACAAATAATATTCATATAATTAAAACACGGTTTTCGATTTTACAACTGGCAGCACTCTAATATTGATGCGTTCAAAGATCTTTTTTTCAGCTTGTTATCGAAGAGGATATAAAATATGCATGTTAAGATATGATGATATTATGACATAATTTACTCTAAATTAGTTCTATTTTCCTGTTATTTTCGCAATTTATAATGTTTTAATTAGTTAAAATTCAATCAAATATCTGACGATGTGATTACTAGTTCGCGTCAAATAAAAATACGAAAATTGTGTGAAACTACTTATAATACAACATTAAAATACGTAAAAATACATTTTTTTAAAATCAGCGATTATCATACTTGTATATCCCCTTTCCCTTATACCAATATCTAATATATAATTTATGAAGAATATAAAATGAAACGGCTGTTTTTAAAATCCAATGCCCGAAAATTCTATTAAATTGTGATGCAATCGATTATATTAATTTTAGATAAAGTTTAGATAATTATATCTTCATAATTTGTGTTTGTGCGGTTGTGTGTATCAATGGGGGAGGACAGGTCAAGAAAAAGAAAGAATTTGTAGAATAAGTTAAAACAATTTTCTCAATACAGTTGAAAAAATCATTAAAACGAAACCACAAAGCCAAAAAAATACAACAGACAATTGGCAATCGAGCAAGCGGAGCACCTGATTTCATTTATAATTAAGTCACAACTCAGAAAAAGAATGAGACTTTTCGTACGCAACAAGGGAAGTCACTTCGAGCAAGAATCTTGGCAAGTTTGGATTTTTGTCGTTAGCTTGTTTTTGAACGTTGGCAAGAACTTTAAGTAGGCTAAATTACAAAATGTTAAAAACTTATTGTTACTTATTTGTATGTTAATTATAAATTGTTATTACTACTAAACTATTTTTAATTTGTATTTTTTGTTTATTTACAATATTGTTCTTAATTAATTTTATGGAAATTTTAAAGAAAGGCTTTAAGTTTATTTGTAATACGAACTTCCGCCTGCTTCCTTTGTGATCATTTTTTTTCAGTTTGTTCGCTTGAAATAAGTTCCTAGTTATTGTGCATTATTGGGGAGCTAAGAATGTTATTTTTTATAAATATTGTTATATATATAATTATGTTTTAAAATAATCTGCAAACCAAGTTTCATTTCTTTGAAAGCATTTTAGTAGAAGAAAATCTCAAAAAAATATTGAAATAATATCGTTTCTCGTTTCGCATTTTGTTGTTTTAATATTGATAAATAACCAGTGTTTAACCCTTTTTATAAGTCAGGAGAAAAAAGAGATTTCAATTGATACTTGTTTTAAATAAATTTTTGATATTTCTGACGTTTTTTTTTGAAAAAAGCTAAAAAACACGATAAATCAAAAATGATTTACTTTTGCACTATGCATATTACCACAAATCGCCCTTATCACCTCCTAACGGGAATACGTCGAATTACCAATTACCCTGTACAATTGTGACCTAAGATTGACTCAGGAACGAACAAAGTTTATAGAGAAAATATCAAAGCAACAGCCTACAAAACCTGGGGGCTTCTGGTAAATCCGCCACTGGTGTCTTTGACAATTTGGTTACCTATCTTATTTGTGACAGAAAGAAATTTCGCATCATATTTCTATCAACTCTGCCACTCACTCTTTCAATTTTTTTTCCATCATCCTTTCCACATACTTGAACCATCGAAGCATACCTTTTTCAATTTTTATCACAAGGTCCTTTTATACAACGCTACTGTTAATCATTCTGACTTGCGCTTGGCATAATTAATTTATAATTAGTGTAGTTTCAATAATGTTTATTACGATTCTATTGCATATATGAAGCAAACTTACTCTGTTCTGTTTCGATAATATTAAATTGATTACTACAATTAATTTCAAATTTTGGAGATTTAAAAACAATTAAGTTCATAAAACATCACAGTTTTAATAAGCTCGTCGGTCTGTCAAGAGAGAACGTGGGACTTTTATATGAAATCTAATAGAAGTATTAAAACTTAGCAGACTTTTCAATCAAGATGTTCTTCTTGTTTGTGGACCATTTTCCTTGCCTCGTTTCTTGTGGTCGACTCTGTCAACAGATCTCGACTCCTGGATTTAGGCTTCAATCGCCAAAATGTTCTGTCGCTTGCCGTCCTAATCCAGTGGATTCCTGTAACGTTGACCGAAACGTCGGCCCATCTTATGGAAGGCCTACCACCTACGCTGCGTCGACCTGTACGTGGTAGCCATTCAAGAATCTTATGGCTCCAAGAGCCGTCCGTTCTGCAAGCAATGTGTGCAACTCATTGCCGCTTAAGTTTATCAATTCTCTTGGCAATGTCGGTAACCTTCGTTTTGCGGCGGATCACATCACTCCTGACTCCTGAATAGTCATAATCACTGCTAGCCTTTATGCCCGTAAAGGTATTAGTAGCGGCAGCTGTTGCTCAAATGTGTCGCGTTAATCTGGAAAGTAGAACCACTTTATGTTATAAAAAGACAAACGAGGAAGCGGCTTAATCGTAGGCAAAGGTTCAAAAATATCGCTCCCCAAAAACATTTGTAAACATCAAAAGAGTACGGATATACTGCTACTCTTTGTGTAGATGAATAGGAAAAGAAATAAAATTGTCGTTTACTTGATTAACCTATTTTTAAACGACTTTGTAAATACTTGGTAAATGTCTAAGATAGACTCTTTGCGTTAGACGTTGCACGATAGAAGTTCGTTAATGTAAAACCATTATTTGGGGAGCGTTCTGCTTATTTTATTCGGTTCCATTCCGTGTGATCTTGAATCTTGATTCAAAGTCACTTCAGTTCAGACTTTAGTCGGCAAGCGCAGCTGGTGACGGTAGGACGTGTGTCACGCAGGCTATGTTTAAAATTCAATTTCGAATAATATCTATGAGTAAATTTACGTTCAAAAGATAACAACTCAAGGTTTACATTGCAAAACGGATTGTTGAAAGGTAAGTGGTTACTGTCGCTATTTGTTCTGTTCGAGTCATGTTTCTACATTTTTAAATATTGTCGACGAATTTTAAAGCCTTGTTTGCACATACTTCACCTAATTTGTAGTTATAACCTTGTCATAAGTGCAATGGTATACTATTAAATTAAAGTATTTTAATTGGATTTTTTGTACCTTAAATATTGCCATATTTACATGTACAAAAAACATTTTTTAAGCTGTGATGGTCTAGTTGATAACCTGAGGGACGGGTGTTCGATTCTTAATCAGCTTATTTTTTTACATTTATAAATAACAATCCATTGACGGAGTTTCAGTTTCTGTCACATTTCGATATTAAATATGAATCATTCGAAGGAAGCGATGTAAATCATTGTTCATTGTGCTCAGAGCACGAAACAACGACAAATTGCCGGCGTCGGTGTTTGCATCGTTTTATGACGTGGGCATTATAAAATAAAAAGAGGTTATAATAACAAAGTAACGGCCCGAGCCGAGGCTAGGATACTCTTAAAGAGGTTTAGGCGCCTTCTGCGCCCTGCCGCCTCGAACCAGGTGTAACTGCCTCTTCTACGCAAATAGTGACAAGGCAGTTACAAAAAAAACTACTCGTTTGTTCGTCACATCGCAGACTTGCTATAATTTGTACCCGATTTGTGCAAATGGATAAGAACAATGAAGAAGGGAATGTTGAATTGTCTATCTATACTAATTTGGTTAAAAGACACATTAGTATTTTATTTCGTCATACCTTTTTGAATATCATTATTATATTTATCATACTAATATGACTATCATTATAACTACAAAATATTAGTTTATTTTTATTATAATGCACTTAATAATTTGTAGTTTACATACGCCCTACATAAGTACGTCTACATTATAAGTTCAATGCCGCTTAGTAAGCAGGTTTTCCCCCAATCAATGAAGCTTGTGTTGCCGTAACTTTAACCGCCAAAAGTAATTGTAGCTCTCTCTGCACCACCCTTCACAGAAATTGTATTGATAATCGCTTCACGCGACTTTACACGAATTCGCCTCGCTAGACATTTTTGTAACTTGATTTCGCGAATAACTTGGAATAGATAAACGTCAAAAGTTGTTATTGGTTGCCAAGGTAATGCATGTCACAAAAATAACATGCATGTCATGCGTTACCATGGCAACCTGAATTAGGTTTTATTTTCCTATACCGCGGGTAGTGTTTCACCGGGATAAAAGCTTTTTTCTGTAATTCTGAAAATATGTGTGCAATATTTCATGGTCAGTTGAGTCGCTAAGCAGTTAAAGCATTACAAACTCACATTCGCATTTATAAAGTTAGTTATTCAATATTTTTCTCTCACTGACATATCACATCTTAATTGTTTGGATTGTTTAAATGTATGCTGCATACTAAAAAAAATAAACCCCGGTTGCATAACGACAGGCCCACGGTTACGATCAATGTTAAGAGGCAGTTAACTATGCAACAATCGCATACTAACGTTCCCTCAATGCTCAACGACCTTCCTGAGAACAGTTAGTCTAGTTTATGAGGACACTTGAACTCCACTTACATACGACGTCGTTGTGACTAAAATTAGCATAGTGTCTATACATTTTTAATTGAATAATAGATACTCTTTTAGCATTTGACGCACATTTATATAAGATTATCTGAAATATTCTGTTCTTTGCTGATAACCTCTGTCTTCCCTTCTCTGTAGGGGTGGGAGTGAATACGGTAAGGGATGGAAAGGGAGCATACGGACAAGATAAGAAAGAAGTTACAGGAGTTGTTATTCCTTGTTGGCTAACTGCGAGTTGGCTACCATCAAAATTACATGTGATATTTAACTTCCGATAGGATACGAGTGTTACTCCGAGAGGAAGAAGATTTGTTTTTTTTTATCGATATTACGATGTGATAGGCTTCTATATTTGAGTTTCAATATTGCATTTGCATCTTCTAATTCATGTGTTCTTCGAATTACGCTGTGCCATGTGACATAATATCATTTCCTGCCTCAAGACTAATATTATTGGTCTTGTGGCAGGAAATCAGTAATTGTGTAACACGACACAATATAATTCACTTGAGCTTGAGTTGACGTCTATCATCGTTACAATAAGACGTAGGTTTTGTTATTAACTTGAAGCGGAACTGGAGAAATGTTGTTTTCGTTCATGGAACGAATGCTTTTCAGATACACGATCGTTCTCTACAATATCGTATGATACAACCGTTAGCTTTTAGAAATTTCGCTAAATATAGGTTATCTGTCCATGGACATTTGCCGACAGTCAATGCACTTGTCTTGTACGGGTTGTGGATTGCACGGTTGTTATAAATCTATACATGTAATAAAATAACTGATAGCTGTCTGTATATGAAAGATATTTGATAAAATCTATTATTGGGGGCCTTTAAAAAAGGGCTGCGTTTGTGCGCGCTAATCTCAGAAAAGGTTAAATCGATTTGGATGTAGTTTTCACTAATGTACTGTGGTAAACTTCACTTAAAATTTTATGTTTGTGTTCTTCATATACGAGTACGCTCGCACTGAACAAACTTTATCTTTGACCTTGGCTTTGCTAATCTCAAATCATCGATGCGTTCACAATTATCACACATAAATTGCCATCTATTTGGAAAACATCTAAGTGTATTATTACTAACTGTGACTCGCGGTTTCACCCGCTCTGTAATTTTACTTAAACCTGCTTAATACTATCCTAACCTCATCATCATCTCCTTTTCAGGCGTATGAGGGGTCGACTCAATTTAACAATCACATATGATTGTTTAAACTGTGACCGTAGTCCATACTATAGAGGTTCTGGCTACAGTTTTTAGCCGCCGGCCGCCTGCCCAACGCCAACCCTCCTCGGAAATAATAAGCTTCTAACCTAAGTAAATTAATATATAATAAATCAGCCTTTTCTAGAATGTTCCCCACTGCAGAGGCACAGGCCTCCTCTCCGAGTGAGGGAAGGGGCCGTAATCCACCACGCTGGCCCAGTGCGGGTTGGTGGATGTCACATGTCTTTGAATTTATTGGTTCTAAGACATGAATATGAATATCTAAGCTATGAATATCTCAATGCACATTGGTCTAGCTGATGCTTGCAAAATCTCCGAAACTGCCTTTAAATTGATATATTTTTTTTATTAATAAACCGATTGAGATAAAGCAAACACACAGTACTAAGTGAAGCTTACCACAATACATTAGTGAAAACCGCGCCCAAATTGGTTCAGCCTTTTCCATGATTAGCGCGCACAAACGCACAGACAAATATGCAAAATTTCTAATAACCATTGATTAGGGTTTCCTCACGTTTATGAAAGCCCCCAATAATAGTCTTTCTCAAATATCTTCCATGTACAAACAGCGATCGGTTACATTTTTATATGTATAGATTTATATTATACGCACAATATCACTTTAAAACAAACAAGACATTTAGTGGTAGGAGGATGTAATTTTTTATCTTATATTATTTTGTATTTTTTCATCTTAACTAATTAATATTTATTATCTGTGTCGTTTCGCAGTCATTGTTAAGGTAGATTTAAGACCGTTGAGATTTTTTAAAATAATAAAAGAAGTAATTTGGCGGTTACATGCGGAAACACAGTCGCTTGTAGTCCTTAGATCGGTCCAGTGCTCATAATACGTTGTTGGTTTCCGTTTGCCCTTCGCCGCGATCCTTTAAAGGGGTAGCCTAGAAAAGTAGAAGACGAAGTCGTGGAAACGGTGAGGGGCCTTAGCTACCTCACTTGTCAAACAATGGAAGTATAACTTCTACTTGACGCCGTGTTCTATCCATTATACAATGGAATACAAATATAATCGATATTTTAGAGATGCATACCCGTAAAGCAAGTAATAGTGAATTTTAAAAAATCCGACTGAAATATTATATCATCAGAAATGATTATTAAATAAAACAAAAATATTTTCTCCTGTAAGCATTTCAAAAACATACACGAGAAAACGACAACGAACCAGTTTGAGTCTATCAAAACTGGTATGATATATCTTAAAATAACTTTGGTAGAAATCGAAGACGGGTTCCCGAAACAAGTTTGGTTCATACATTTATTTTGTACAAGAGAGGTTCAGGGACCGGCCAAAGCGCCTAACAAACTCTTAAATTAAATAAGGTTGAAGCCAATCAATACGATAAAAGTTTTGTCCAACATTATGGAATTGAAAACATTATAACAATATAACATTTAATGTTTGAATTCATATAGTTTTTCCTTGCTTATTACAAGCAAAAATAACAATTATCAACGTATTATACAATACATAATAATTGGACGTCCGTATTACGATTTTCGGGATTGCGATTTGGAGAAATACGGTTAATTTGATTATAGAGTCGACCTTGAACCGACTAACTAAAACCCATACTATAACCTTATTAGGTAATAACATTTTATTAGCCAAATGTACATCACAGTAGAAAAGGCTTTTTTGGCTTCAAAAATACATTTTAACCTCGCCGGGACTAGTCTCCTGTCGTTTTCCCGCGGGGTCGGCATAACACGTTTTCGACATCTACACGATCTAACATCATTATTTCAGTCGTCATTGCCTTAATTATGTAACGTTTCACACAATCCATCCATATTTTCTTAGGCCTACCGACATTCATCCGATCGTACCTAAAAATCTGTTTGTCACATGCCATTCTTCGCTCCTCATAACACGCCCAACTATGCTAACCTTTCGATCCTTAACTTTTCCACTATAGAAGCTACTTTCAGGTTTGCTCTAATATACTCGTTTCGTACCTTATCCATTTGAGTTACTCCACATTCGCATATGATACGTTATTATACGAATATTCGCATTTCTGCAGCATGCACTCTCTTTTCTTCCGTTCCTTTAACAGCTTAACACTCAGATCCACACATTATGACAGTTCTTATGAAGGTTATGTAAATTTTTCGCCTTTATTTTAAGGGGAACTTGTGGGTCACATGTATCGTAGGTAGGCCTGCCACAAAATGGACTGATAAACCTTGACCAGAGGTTGTGGGAGTACACTGGACGAGGACAGCAGAGGACCGATCTTTGTGGCAATCAATTTAGGAGGCCTACGTTAAGCAGATGACGACTATCGGTTCGACCGGTGAAATACCACGACAGATTCTGCGTTTCTTCTGATGAGGGAGGTACCGAAGGCCCGACGTCAGGCCTCTTCCTTACCATCCTTTTCTACTAAGGATAAGATGGGAGGGGAAGAGGATTGGAGGGGATAAATAAGAGCAGGAAATAGCCTTTTTGCTGTCCATCCAATCCTCTGTTCATTAAAGATAGGCAATGTATCCGCAACTCATTTGCTTGTTGCGGATGCCTATGAGTAGCGATCACATCAGGTGAACCGATTGGTCGTTTGCCACCTTCCACTATAAAAAAGTGCGTTTACGAATTACGGCTTTGAAAACAAAGCCATATGTTTGATGGCTCCGAATTGGCGTAAATCGCCGATTCGTAGTGTCCAATCATTTATTCCTCTTCATCTTCATAAAAAAACTTAAAACGTCATCCGATGTCATAGTGCACTACAACATTAAAATATTCCGGTTCGCCAGGATCGCTTCCAGAGATGAAATTATTTCATTATAAAATAATTTTACACAAATACATAGCATTTAGGAACGAACGGAATCATCAAGGGCGAGCCGACCTTCATATAAAGTTCATTCGTTGTGTCGTACAAGTATAAGTTAACAATTTATTACATCCATTGTTAAATCCATATTTTTTTTTCGTACGTATTAAATAAAATATATACTCGGTCATTTATGTAGTTATTCGTCTTATGCTTTGTTATAGTAGTTTGTCTCTCAGTACAATCTAGACTCTAGAGCGTTGCGGACTGAGATATAGGTGACTATTTCGTTATACAGCGTACAGCCTACTGCAGAGAGGGGGACTGTTAGGTCATAGTGCGACACGTGGTGGAAAACGACGCTTTGGTGAGCGTGAATTTGTACATCAAAACATTTTTTTTTTCAAATATTTTTTTAATTCAATAAAGAGATTTTAATTCAGCCCAGTATTCAATAGTAGTCTTTGATTGAGTCTAGAAAACATACGCAATAACTATCAATGTCACATTGGAAAATGTAGGTTAGTTTCTTTTTTTTAAATACTATTCTTAGACTTTTTAAGCCAATTTTAAGTTTTAGAGCAGTAATGGTTTTCTTATTACATAAAAGAGCTCTCACATCTTTTAATTGTTTTGGGGTAGACACAGATTCTACTTTAGACGCCGCGCAAACCAAGAAAATTTGGTGCCGATTTTCCTATCTGTTTATATCACATAAACTGTTTGTCTCCATTTATTCATTAATTTTACTCTAAGTTAGGTTAAAATTCAAATACAAAGTGTATATTTTGGTAATGTTTAAATCAAATAAAAAATTCGAGTTGAAAATAGCATTATTATTTTTTCTGTCAATCAATATCTGTCACTAACAATGGTCAGGTATCTGAATTTGTAAAGAAAAGATTCTATTAAAATATGCTTTGCTTGATTTAGGATTTTCGAGATCATTTTTTTAGTTATTTCGTTAATTGAAAAATACGACCACTATAACAATTTTCAAACCGATTAGCCCCATTCCTCGACCCTGTTGGTTTATCTACCTCTAGCGTGTGATCGACAGCAGTCATGGATGCTAAAAAAGTTTCTTTCCAATCAAAAAACTTTGATTTATACAGCCGACTGCAGATTTACCTTGAAATTTAATAAAGGCTTATATTGTAGTATGTGTGAAAATGTAAAATTATAATGTTTTAATTATGGATACTACCGAGGTGCTAATTAAATGGCAACAATTAAGAATCCGAGTTGCGCCCCGTGGTCACTTGGCTTACTACTAATTCCGTCGCGCCCTGCTCC
>JWHW01025868.1:465980-479345 GCA_000931545.1 Papilio glaucus
CTTAAACATTTTCACAAAATTAAATCTGGATGATACATTCCTGATTTTCTTAAGAACGGAAGGACTAATAAACTTCCCAGTAATAACTTGTTCGTCTTGATTAATAAATGCTGAAATTATAATGTGCCGCGAATAAGTAAAAAATATTATTAAGTTGTGCATAATCTGTAAACCTCTATATATGTATAATACCTATATAAATTAATGTCTAAATTCAAGGCTTTTGCTTTATTGCTATATAACGGTTGCTACGCTATATTACGTTGTATTAGCTAATACCTCTTTTAGTAATAGGTACTTCTATTACACATTATTTTGTTTTGGAAACATCTCGAAGAAATTGTTTAGGTTATTTATTTCTTTACACACAAAGGGATAAAAAAAATCTCGTCGTTTTCCCTCGTCCGAAAAATCGTTTTTATCGTTAAATTATTGACAATCGATTTCAATATATCACCGTTAACCTCACAGAAGATCGGAAACGGATCGTTTAACTAGTGAAGAGCATGTCTTACCAAAAATATTTCATTTAAATATTGGTTGCTAAGAGTCACAAGTTCATAATGCCTGTACTGTTAAAAAGCTATGAGATTTCTGGTAGGGCCGAGTGTTTAGCTGTGCTACAGATTGGCGTTTTGTAAACTAATATTTCATTTCCCTATGGATTTTAATTTCAATGACGTTCCAGGAAGACGTGAGTGCGCGGATGCGCCGCAATTCACATGTTATTGTGCGTTTTTGTTTTAAGAGCCTTATGACAAAGGAATTGAATTAATTATTGTCTTTGAAGGTGACTTGTGCAAATAGTTTGGAAAATCCAAAAGTGCAAGCTTCTTAACACTCATTCATCACAGAAAAGTAATTAGCCTGGCTTTTTTATAAATTATAATTGAAAAAAATGACATGCCTTAGCAAGTCCACGTAGGATTAACACTACATCGGTTCCATCAATTATAATAAAGAAAAACTCAAACTACCTTCTTAGACACTTGACTTTACTTTTAACTTAACATAAATTAGGCGAGCAGCGGGTTGTTTGGCTTGGCCACTATTTTTTTTAAAAAGCTTTTGTGATGATAACTTAAGTAAATAATTTCTTTTCAGAAAATACTTTTCAAATGGCGGATACAGAGGAACAGGCAAAGGTGATAGAACATATGAGAAATTGGGTCAATACCCAACCACATTTGCCTAAAAATATAGGTTCGTAATTTTTAATTTATTAGACTTAAAAAATACAATAAAGCGATATCTAAAAACGCCTACGGTACAACATACCATTTTTATGTAACCTCAAATTTTTTTTTTTTTTACATTGACATATGGAAAAATCACTTCCTAAAATTTGTGTATTGAGATAGACTTAGCTGTCACCTTTGAATCGAAATTGCTATTACCATTTTATGAAGTAGCTATTACCATTTTTTACGCATCCTGCACCCGAAGAAGACAAATCGTAGCTCACCACCAAAACTAGCTCACAAAGTTAGCTTAAAATTGGTTTAACTCGTTTAGAAATCTGAAGTATTGATTTGATTTGAGCTGCAAAACAAATTGCCCTGAAAATGGTTTAGAATAAGGACCTCGAAGTACGGTCGTGGGTTCGAATCCGGCATTGTGTTAACCGGTGATGTGTTCGAAAGATGGTACTTACAAGTCTATCATCGCCTTATACACTCTTGTATTTCAATGACACTTTTTTCCCAGAGGATTGGCTCCTTCTTCGTTTCGCGCACAGCTGTTACTATGACCTGGAAAAGGCGAAGACTGCCGCGGACTTGTTCTTCACGCTGCGAGCAGAAAGTACCAACGTTCTCAAAGACAGAGACCCTTTATCGCCGCACATGCAGAAAATCTTAAGCATTGTGTAAGTTCAGTTGTCATACTCCCGTAATCTAACGGTTAGTGTACCCGTCATGCCGCTGGTCCTGTGTTTAATTCCGAACGGTTAAACGTACTCTTTGTCTTTTTCAAAAAATAGTCAACCCAATTATTAAGGAAGGTTATTTAACATCACAAGGTTTTTTAACATCACACTACAACCATTAGGAGCCGAGCAAAATGAAAGGGAGCGCTAAGTTAGACGTATGTAATAACACCAGTAAACGAATAAAACATAGAAGATTAACGTCGAACAAAATCGCTTTCAAAAACGTCCGACGATGCGTGCCGCCACAGCGCCGAACTAAACTGCTTCTAGGCACAATTGACAAGCCTCGCCTGCCGTGGCACAATCTGCGTTGGGTCTTTTTGAGCGCTAGGCTTCTATGTTTTATTTGTTCACGGAAAAACACGGACGAGGGATGCGACACGGTGGGTCTCAGAAATGGCTGCGCCTGTTATGAATGAATTAAAAAAATATTTAAATAAAATGTGATTTTTTCCTTTTTAGAAATATCGGTCACCTGAAGTTACCCGGCAAGAAATACATTTGGATATATCAAATTAACGATCCAGGGCTAGATGTTTATGAATATATACTTGACGTCAAACTCTTCTACACATCGACAGACGCTTGGTTACTTGAAAACGACGATCTAGAAGAGTCCGATACCGTTATAATGGACGTGAAGGATCTTTCTTTAAAGTTTTTGACAAAATTTAACGTGTCTATCGCAAGAAAATTATCGAAGTATCAAGAGGTTTGATTCCTTGACTATTATCTTGTATGGAAGCTCGTAGAATTACAAAACTGCAATTGCAATGGGGTGGGCACATTGGCCATACTCGTATAGTCTGTTCCACATCAAGATGGAATTTTTGTAAACACCTTTTAAGTTAAAATTCGTAAGTTCTTCTCACATTTCCTAATGACATTAGCTATCCATGTTATACTATTTCACTTCACTTTAACTCGCGATTTCCACAAAATTATAACATTTCCGATGATACTATAAAAGATGTAATGGCCGCCATGTATGGTAAGTGACGTTTGTTTGTTTATAAAAATTATATCTTGATATAGAACGAATGGCTACAGAGCGACGCATCGTTGATTGGCCTTTTAGAAGACTTTGGACTCTCTAAAGAACTATTGAACGAATGGGTACAGAGCGACGCATCATTGATTGGCCTTTTTGGAAGACTTTGGACTCTAACGAACTATAGAACGAATGGCTACATAGCGACGCATCTTTTGCCTTCTAGAAGACTTTAGACTCTCTAGTCATTGTGGCAAGGGTGATCTTTGTGTTAATTGTTGGGGAAAATCTAACAGTGGACGTTTTTGGATCGACAATAATAAACGTTTTACCGCGAAAAGGCGTGTAAGCCTTACTTATTATAATCGTGTAGGTATGTTTACAAGTTCACTATAATTTAACATACCTCTAACCTTCACCGCCACGGTTACACTACACATCGAAGTATGATATGTATGACACACAACTTCAATTGTATATTATTCGCCCGCCTTCATGACTTTATGCAATATTCATATAATTGTATGTTCAAGATGCGATGGATGTGAAGGACTAAACGACCATTCTAATTTAAGACCAATCTTATCTGGACATTGACTCATTTCTGACATAAGTATATGTTTATTTGGGATTGCTGTGCCCCGCGGTTTCACCTGCCCTGCAAATAATATTACCGTAAGCTATCCTTATCTCACTGCTCTTTTAGATTAGCGGTAACAAACGCACAGACATACAGATAAACAGACAAAAATTCAAATAATCATTGTTGGGCCCTAATAATAGTTTTTCTCAAATATCTTCCATGTAGAGACAGCGATCTGTTATATTTTTATTGTATATATAAATTAGAAGCGAAACAAAAAGATAACTTCTACTTTAAAATAATTTTTATTTTAACTAGTTTTGTAATGTTATATTACAAGAGGTAATTTTATTTTTTGGAGAGGTAGTTGTAGTTTTATTGTTCCTTGTTTCTGCGTGATTATGATATATAATCACGTAGGACCAAGGAAAAATAAAATAAAAGAGTAATAGTCCAACCCAACAATTAACACAAAGATCCCCCTTGCTAACTTGACTAAAGAGTCTAAAGTCTTCTAAAAGGCCAATCAACGATGCGTCGCTCTGTAGCCATTCGTTCTATAGTTCATTCGATATCAAGATATAATTTTTATAAACAAATAAACGTCACCATATTTGGCGGCCATTACATCTTTTATAGTATCATCGGAAATATTGTAATTTTGTGGAAATCGCGAGTTAAAGTGAAGTGAAATAGTATAACATGGATAGTTAATGTTATACGGAAATGTGGGAAGAATTTACGAATTTTAACGACGCGTTTTAGTAAATGATTGCTGTTGATTTAGAACACGCCTTTAATAGCTAGACAGTGACCATGAAAATATAGTTGTCTTCGTGTCTGTGTGAGTTTAAAAAATAATCTTATATTAGTAACAATGTAATAATATAATTTTACGCACAATAATTTCTAATATAAATCTTAATAATAAAAGTTGCGCTAGAACTCGGGACAAGACAAGCGTGAACTTAAATTAAAACATTATAAGTAATTGCTGTTGTAATAAATTTAATAACAGATTAAAAACCCACATTATACAATAACACGTTTCATAAAAACACGTTTAAAACATAAAAGATGTTTTATCATAAGAATTAGTCGTATTATTACAAATTTATGTTGCAAAAAGTGAGCGGCAGTATTGGTAGGGGACGTCCAAGGAGAACTTATATCGATCAGATTAGTTACATACTAAAGAAGGGCGATATAAGGAGACCCATAACAGACGAGCTTGTATGCGTGGATGTATAGATGTCGAAGAAGCAAGAGAGAATGTTACTAATCGCTGTCTGTACATGAAAGATATTTGAGAAAAACTATTATTGGGGGCCTTTATAAGCGCAATAAAACCCAAAACAATGATTATTAGAATTTGTGAAATTAGTGTTTGCTTTATCTCAATCACTTTAAAAATAAAAAAGGTATATCAATTTAAAGAACCATGTCAAACATTAGATGTTTATTACAAAATTTGTTCGATAAAAATCCCATAAAATAGAATACTATTATATAGACTACTTTTGAGTAGGTAATATCATTTCGTTTAAGTAAAATTGCGGGTGAAACCGCGGGGCACAGCTAGTAATACATAAATATATATACCAGTTTTGGTAGTCAGCACAAACTATTGATTGAGTTGGTGGTTTCCCTTAGAATTTAGATAGATATGAATAGCTATTGGCTTATCCATATAACATTAAACATCGTTAGGTTTATAGATAAAATGGCGTTACAGTTTTTAAAAATATATATTTATTTCAGATTTAATAGAATTGAGAAAGGTATGCTTCGGTGGTTCGGGCATGTGGAAAGAATGAATGAAGAGAGAATAACGAAACAAATTTATGTTGCAAAAGTGAATGGCAGAGTTGGTAGGGGACGCCCTAGGAGAACTTATATCGATCAGATTAGTGGTTTACTAAAAAAGGGCGATATAAGGAGCACCCATAACCGACGAGCATGCATGCGTAGATGTATGAATGTAGAAGAAGCGAGTGAGGTGTGCCAGGATCGCGCCAAATGGAAATCCATAATCTCTGCCTACCCCTCTGGGTGACGGGCGTGAGCGCATATTTATTTATTTATTCAGATTTAATAATTTATGTATATAATGATTTTATTAATTTTAGGAAGCAATACCGATACGGTTGAAACAAGTGCACATTGTCAACGCGCCGCCCTTTTTTGACAAAATCTACGGCCTCATTAAGCCGTTCCTAAAGAAGGAATTAACTGAACTGGTATTATATTTATTTAGTATTAATCATTTTTTTTTTAAATATTCAGTTACCATTTGAAAACCGGTAGCTTGACGTGCCAAGCCTTAACAGAAGATGAGCGCATATTTAAATCAATATGCTATTTGTAAGCACGACATATTACCTAATATTAGTACTATATTGCGGCATTAACTTGTGACTGGGCGGGAATCCAACTTAATATCGAATGGATCGTGTTAAAATACGTTACTTAGTTTTCAGCAGCTAACACGTAAACCATAGCATAAAATGTGTATATTCGTCGACGAAGGGTATTTTAAATAGAACCCTTTAGTATATAAAATTCGCATGATTTCCGCAAAATTCGCAATTCCTAAACCGGGGGGCGTTTTATTTTACGATTTTCCTTCTATGCTTTTCCAGTTTAATGTATTCTTATGACGATTGTTAACTTGTATTGATTGTATTTTAACAGGACTAAAATTTTCCACAGATTCATTTTCACCCGCCGAACTCCGACACTTTGTTTAAGCACGTAAGCAAAGACGAATTGCCGGCCGACTATGGGGGAACATTCCCCAAAATGGAGGATCTGAATAAGTCTATCGTTCAACTTATGATAAAGCACAGGTAATAACGTTTAGTGTCGAATAACTCCTCCATATTTTGCGTTTTATTTTCTTTATGATTAAAAGTTGCTAAAGACTTTATATCTGCTACAAAATATCTAACCTATGATTTTATCGGAAAAGGCGGCAATCGAACAAAGAGATTCATCTGATGTTAAGCGACCATTATCCATAAATATTCACAACTAGATGCGTTGCCAGCCTGCAAGTTCTAATAAACCACTCCACCATCCAGATATAAAATAGTAAGGGGTAGATAAAGATAACAAAACAAGTAGAGGATGGGAAAGGGTATTTTGGTTAGCTCATTCACTGGTCAGCAACAGAACTGAATTCCTTGCCGGTTTTCTATATGCATCTCTAGCACAGTATAAATTTCGATTCGCACCTAGCTAACCACATGTACGGTTGTATTCTTCTTCGGGTATTTTTAATTCACGTGAACAATTGGCATCCATTATCTTTGTCGCATAGATATTTTAGGAAACATATTTATGGTCTCGAGGCTTTTTACGTCTACATAATTACAAACAAATAAGAAAAATTGCTTAACAACATGGCTGCGCAATATTACAGAGTGTACCGGAATTGCGAGTGTCGTCCAACTCTTCCGCCTCGCAAAGTACATTATAAAATATGGTGCCACCTGCCAACCTCTGTTAGTCTTTGATCGTAGTCACCTCAAAAGGATGAATAAAACAAATAATCAACTAGATAATTAAGTTTTAAGTTGTTTACTATCTCGATGTTAACCATTTAAACGTTTTTTCTTTTCAGGGAGCATTTAAACGAAAATCTTTGGGTAGCACTTGATAAGAAATCAAAGAATAAAGAAAAAGTGCAGGTTGAAACAAGCTCATTCCGATCGCTTGCAATAGATTAAGTTGTATATTTAAATATATTTAAGAAATTATGTGACAAAGGGGTATCTTGTGATCATTTTATTTAATGTTCGAATTTTTAAATATATTTATTAAGTTGGTACTTATTTTTTTTCCTTTTGAATAACATTGGTTATTTCATATATCCTTATCAACAAAGTTTGTAGATTTTGCAGAAAGAATTTAGGTCTAAATCTAAAGGAAACAAGTCAACGGAAGTACCCTTTAGCCCTTAGTGAGATGACAGTCACTAATACTTCTAATCTCATTTCTACTATGAATATTCTAATGAAAACAATAGCCTAAGCATTGATACAAACTAAAATTAGATTGTAAAGACTTGTTTGGCTACTAAGAATTAAAGACAAGATTTAGCAATTATGTTTGAAACAATAGACATGAGGAGAGGTTAATAAATGTAAATGTCACCGATCGATTGTGAACATAAGTATATAATCGGAATAGGCTTATTATAAACTGCCATCAAATTGCTCACCCAATGCTGATTTTCGAAAAATGACACTTCTTTTCTCACATTAACTTATGTTATTAGCTATCTATCCATATTGTACAATTTCACTTTGCCTCACAATTTCCACAAAATTACAGAAATTCCAATAAAAGTATAAAAAGTGTAATGGCCACCATGTATGGTAACGGTGGGTTTATGCTACTGAAAACATTCACATAAAACATAATGTCATCTCATTTTTTTCACAGAGAAAGATAGAGACTAAAGCTTGTAGCGCTACATGATTTTATGACAGTGAAAACCTGATGGTTGTTTGGTTACAAAAATCTTGATGTGGCACAAACTATACACACTTAATTTTATTAAAACAAGATAAATATCTACTATTACATTTATTATTACATACAAAGACAAACTTATATAACAAATTATGATCTATTTAGATTTAGCTTGTACATTTGATAACTTTGTAGGGTCATATTTATATGTTTTCTGCAATGGTCCTTTTCCTGCTTTAGTGAATATCATTTCATCTATTCTTTGCCTGTCAGCAAGATCTCTTGATATTTTCATATTTGTCCAGGAATCTTTTGCACCTTCAACGAAGCCTTTCTTCTTAATTGGTAAATTTTCTGGTGTGTGTTTTATTAGTCTAGGAATTTTGAAATAATCTCTCACTGCTGGTACTTTTAAAAATCCAACTTGTAATAATGAAATGAAGTTACTCGAGCACCAGTATACAAGAATAGCTCCAGGAAAGTTGATTGTAAAGGGTATCATAATTATAGGTAATGCACGAAGTACATATCTCATGAGCTGCATGTTTTGGGCATCAAGACGTCCACCATCAACTCCAAGTTCGATTGTTGCCCACAGAGTAGCACTTGTTATCAATGGTAGCAAGAAAAACTGATCAGGCACTGTTAAATCTGTGAACCACCACAAACCACCATGCATCATACTTTCGACTGGACAATTTGCCATGCCTCTTAAACCAACAAAGAATGATATAAACAGGGGTGCTTGTGCCAACGGTACAAGAACATTTTTCAGTGGATTTAATCCTCTCTCTTTCATAAATGCCATCATTTCTTGAGCATACTGTGCAGCTTCTAACTGATTGCCAGTTTGTCGAGCCTGTGTCATTTTAACTTGGAGAAGTTGTATTTCAGGCAAATTGTTGTTCATTATTGCAGTGTTCCGTTGTGACATTATAACTAGGGGGAACATAACTGCTCTTACAACTATTGTACCAATTAGAATCGCACCCCACCATGGAACATCTAATGTAACATGAAGGTATTCAAAACAATTCTGTACTATTCCTACTGGACCCCAGCCACCTAGACCTAAGCTGGCAAATGATGGTTCACCGTTTGCGGCCAAAGATTGTACAGCTTCTGTTATTTCACCAATAGTCGAGGCATCCGGCACTTGAGGTGGTTCAGGTATGTTTTCGACCACGGGTATTGTTTTTCCAGCATCACTCCCACTAGAAGCAAACCTCACAGAACCAGCTGATGAGTAACAGTAAAAGATTTTGGCTCGTTTAACCTCAAATTTGTCATAGCGCAAATAAAAAATACCACTACGTCGTGCATGGCGATTTAGCAACTTAAACATTTCGTATTTAGACAATTCTATCGCAGTCGTTAGTTTTACTTAAAAAATAGTCGTATAATGAATGTATTAAATATAAAATTGTCTCACAACACTTGAAAAAAGAAAAAACATTGCCGAATTGTTGACAGACTCACTGACAAGCAAGTGACAGTGACTGACAATGGCAAACAGCATACAGCACACATCGTTTCCAAAGATATGGAAAATATATCACATATTTAAAAAAAATGTTTCATACCCTTCACAGGAGGAGTTCAATTATTCATACACAATTTTAAATTAATAAAACGTTATTTAACTTTTTTTGCAACTAATTTTATTATCAATAAATTCAAAAACTACAACGTAAACGTCAACACGTGCTGCCAAAAATGGTTGTTGTTGACAATTGACAATGTCAGATAAATGTGTCTTGGTCTTGTATTAACAACTGCTTAATGTTATTTGCATTCCCATAATATAGTTTAATACCATTTGAAATAGACTAACCATGTCTCATATATCATATCCATTTAAAAAAACCAACAAATCTGCATATCAAAAACCGGCATCAGTGCTTACTGAGGATAATTTATACTGGAAGAAACTAGGAGTAAAATTCATTTTTTTTTACTTTTTAAGATATAATGCACACATTTTTGATATTAATAACTAGTCATACTAATTTAAAACATTTTTCTAAAGAGTTCTCGTAATTATTTCAGCAACCTGTGTTGGTAAAAGAATTTGGAGCTATAGACTACCTTGACTTCAGTCCTGTAGAACCATATTATTTTGCTGCGACATGCTCAGCGAGAATTCAGGTAAAAGTCATGAATTAAATAATAGTAGTAGTGGAGGGGAAGCGAGACAGTCCCCCCTTTTTCACAACACCACTGGAAATTAAAAAAGAAATTTTATAAACAGAACACCTTTACTTCAAATACCTTAGGTTTAGTGACAGTCAGTACTGGGGTTCTGTGTGGACCATATGGCTGACCCAAAATGATTTTGGAAAGGTCATAAAAACAACTTTTAACTTGTGATTAATTTGTCTATATACCTCCTTGTAATTTTTTTCTATAAGAATAGGACAGAAATAATTTTAAAGTTGTAGAGTAGACTATAGCTTTTATATTATTATAGGCCCTTGGCTGTAATAATTGCACCTCACTATATGACAGAAGGTGAGTTTATAAAAATCCTCAAACATCAGATTACTTCGAATTAGTGATTTTAATCTCCACTTTCAATTTAGTCAAAAGCTAAGCCAAGAACATCGCTATTCAGTAATATGACTGATACAGAATAAATGAAAGTCACTAAGTCCTAAATATGTATTTATTTTATTATTGATTATTAGTGATTTTATATTTGAAAAAAAAATCACTGATGGGTTTATTTATCTTATTAAAGTGATGCGCTTCCACTTCTCGCATTTCAGGGATATATTTACAATATTCCATGACTATGTGCTTGCAAATGAACTCAATCTCAGGTGTTGATATGTAAAAATTATTTGTATGTATATTGTATTCAAATAATTTAAATATATATAATAACATGTGCAATTTGCTACATAATTTAAAATAACAATAACTCTTTATACTCTTCTTCATATTCTAGATTTATGATCCAATAACAAAAACTGTTGCGAAGAATATCTCCAAATTTTTAGAAGCTGCTTATGGAGGCTGCTTTAGAAATGATGGAAGACTTTTGATAGCAGGAAGTGAAGAGGGAGCTGTAAAATTATTTGATGTTCAGTCAAAAAATGTGTTACGAGTATTCACTGGTCATACTGGGCCTGTAAGTTTAATTTTAAAAATGTGAAAATTTATATTGTTGTTACATTTCATTGACTATGTACTTTTTGCAGGTTCATAGAACTTTTTTTACAAAGGATCAAACAAAAGTCATCAGTTTTTCTGATGATAAATCAATATGTCTATGGGATATAGCTACAGAGGAGAAACTTAAAAGTTTTTCAGAACACACAGATTACATACGAGCTGGTGCTCCAAGTCCAGTATCACCTGATTTGATTTTATCTGGAGGCTATGATCATATGGTAAAACTATATGATTGTAGGACTAATGAACCTACACTATCAGTGAACCATGGAAGCCCTGTTGAATCAACAATTTTTATACCATCTGGGGGTCTATTTATTAGTGCAGGTGGAACTGAAATCAAAGTTTGGGATATATTCAATGGTGGAAAATTATTAGCAAATATTTCACAACACCATAAAACTGTAACAACTTTAAAATTATCAAGTAATAATAGTAGGCTTATGTCATCTTCTCTTGACAGACATGTAAAAATATATGATATATCAACATTCAAAGTGGTTCATAATATTGATTTTCCTAATGCAATACTCAGCATGGCTATATCTGACAATGATGATGTTTTAGCTGTTGGTATGATTGATGGAGTTATTTCAATAAGAAAAAGAGAACAACCTGTAAGGCATAAGGAAGAAAAAAAAGGATTATACAAATTTGCTCCAGATCATATACAAACTTCTTCAACAGTAGATGATGTTGTAAGCAAGCAAAAAATGGATAAGGGTCCAGAATTCGAAAAACATCTCAGAAAAATGGAATTTGATAAAGCTTTATCAGCTGTGTTAAAATCTTACGTGACAGGTAAATATCCAGAAAAAACAATTGCACTTTTACAAGAAATGCTTCGTCGAAAAGTTTTGCATGTTGCAATTGATGGTCTACCAGAAAAAGATATTGGAGCATTGCTTAGATTCTTTAAAAAGAACCTTGGTGAAACAAGGTTCACGCGAACTATCATTGATACTGCAAATGTGTTTGTTGATGTTTTTGAAAACCAAATAAAACTATTCTCAGAACAAAATTTATGGTTGTATAACTCACTCAAAGAAGAAATAATGCAAGAAATTGATGTCTGTAAAAAAGCCAGTGAATTGGAAGGTGCAATAGGTCTACTACTATCTGGAGCCCAAGTTGACTCCACCAGTGATATGATAGAAATTAATGATGTACTTGCTCCATCATCTAAGGCACAAAAAGAAATAGTAATTGATGTTTAATTAAACACTGATTAACTGTGTAAGTTTTTAATTTTTCTTTCTTCTGCTACTTACTTACTACTTAGAGAAATTTGATTTAAAATTAGTAAAGTGTGTGTTATAAATTGCTTGGACTTTTTGATAGATCAGTCTTTGAATAGACATCTACTATACAACTAAGATGCGAGAAGACAGCACAACTTTAAGTGATTTAGCGTTGGTCATGACCCTTGTTTATTCGTTGTTCTTTACCTTTGGTTTGTCTTACTTCATAGAGTTGTATTTTACATTTCTTACCATACTGTTTGGGGATCAGATCTTGCTTGGCGTCTGTTAAGGTTATTTCTTTTCTGAGGGTTTCCAAAACCACGCGTCTGGCGTGCGGGATCCTGCCGGTTTTCCATAGGTTCAGGTTGCGCAATCTCACGGCTGATATACGGTTGCCACCTGTTGTATATGGATGTGTAGTGGTGTCAGATTCAGTATAGCTTCAAGGGCAGCTGTGGGGGTTGTACTCATGCTACCAGTTGTCGCCATGCACGCTAGTCTCTGACAGCTCTGAAGTTTGTTGCGTGCGGTTATCTGTTTCGTTGTAGTCCACCAAACGATGTCACCATAGGTGATTATGGAGTGGATCACCGATGTGTATAGCCACATGACCACTTTTGGCGCTAGCTCCCACCTTTCTCCTATCATTTTTTTACATTGCCAACAGGTGATGTTGGCCCTGTTTATTTTGTTATCTAAATGTTTTTTCCAATTTAGTTTGTTGTCAAGGATCACCCCTAGGTATTTTACTTCTGTGGATAGTTGAAGTTTGCTGCCGAACAATGTTGGGAGATTGTAATCTCCGAGCGTTATTTTGTTAGTGAACATGACCAACCCCGTTTTGTTCGGGTGGACAGATAGTTCTTAGTCGTTACACCAACGCTGTACAATACGAAGAGCAGATTGGGGGAGGTCGTAGGCGGTGCTGTCTGACTTGGCGTTGAGCATAATTGCTAGGTCG